>CAIGQQ010005934.1:1873526-1887546 GCA_903798035.1 Danio albolineatus | reverse complement strand
TATATATATATATAACATATTTTTTATTATTAATTATTATTATTATTATTGAAAATAAGCTTCAGATAGTCGAAAAATATGTGTTATTTAAATTCACTACAGTTTTAAATTAGCACTGTCTTGACAAACCTAAAGCATGATGTAGTTTAAATTATTAACAGCTATTTTAGACATGAAGATGTTATGTATATTTTGTTCATGTTAACTATTTCATTAAAGGGATAGTTTGGCCAAAAATTACAATGTACTTACTATTTACTCACTATTTACTCAACTTCTGTTGAACACAAAAGGAGATATTTTGAAGAATTATTATTGACAGACAATATAGAATTTTTATATAAAAAAATAAAAAGTTCAGACAGAATGTTGTCCTGATTCATTGTATTATTGTATATTCTGATGATTTAGCTACCTCATCTTGCCTAATGTCACCTTCCTTCCCCCATTTGATTCTTTGATTCAGAGTTTGGATGATGGGCGTCCTGAGAAAGTACAAAAAGCTCCTCTCAGACAGGAAACAAACCTTGCCAATTTCTCCTATCGTTTCTCCATGTACAACATCAATGGTTAGACTACCCACACGCACACACACACACGCACCTCTGATTGCTCAACATTCATTATCACTCAAAATCTCACTCAAAACGCCTTCACATGTATCAGATACAGTGTTGTTTTGACATCCATTTGAATGAATTATCGTACAAAATGCCTGCATAACAGCAAAATGGTTGCAGTTTTATAATATCATTCACTTCTTTAATGTTTGGGGATGGTACGATTTTTATATTTCTGAAATGTCTTCATACTCCCCAATACTTTATTGTTTTGATTAAAAAAGGTAATATTGGGAAATAATATTATGGTTTATTAATAAATATTTCATATATATATATGGTAATAATTTCTCATATCCTATGGTTATAAATGTTTAAAAATAATTGTGCTGCTTAAAGTTTTTCATAAAATGTAATTAAATTAATTTTGGGAAGAAAATAATGTGTTTTAAAAAATAACTTTTAAAAACACTGTAGGATGTTGATTTATTTAATGCATACTTGCAAAAAAATTTTGTCATAAAAAAAAATTATATAATTAAAAAAGATTTCAAAACCTAATGCTTATTTGGTGATCAAGAAACTTAATTTTAACATTATCAGTGATGAAAATCTTGTGCTTCTTGATATAAAAAGATTTGGCACTTTTGATCAGTGTGTCTCCATTAAAATAAATACTTTACGAGAGAAGAAAAAAAAAATGTAATCTTACTGATCCCAAACCTTTTGGTTGACCTACACATTTATAAGATCCTCTGTTTGTCAATGCAGAAGCCATTAATCAGGGTGAGACGGTGGACCTGGATGCTCTCATGGCTGACCTGTGCTCAATAGAGCAAGAACTCAGTACCATCGGCAAACCTGTAAGCAAGACCTTAGATGGCAAATCCAAACAAAGGCCCACCGGACGCTCAGCCAGTGCAAAACACAGTGGAGGGGGTAGCAGTGGAGGAAGCACCAGCAGCAGCACCCGAGCCTCACCTGCCTCCACTGTTCGGGGTGGCAACAGTCAATCTCGACCCCTGGCCTCCAACTTCTCCCTGGATGACATCACTGCTCAGCTGGAAAAGGCGTCCTTGAGCATGGACGAAGCAGCGAGACAGACTTCTGAGTCTTCCTCCTCATCATATTCATCTGCTAATCCTCCTTCTAACTCGCATCATCGGCGAACAGGGTCAGTCGGGACAGTCAGCGACCAGGAAGTGCGTTCGATCGGTCATTCATCCAGGTCAAGCACCAACTCTGCCTCTGCATCCAGCATGGACTCGCTGGATATTCGAGGACAGGAAAATGAGACGCAGTCACAGAACCAAAGCCAGACTAGCACAGAGGTAATGCACACACAAAAAGGATGTTTTTGATTATGTTCTTCTCTTGAACTATTTTATAGTTGATGGCATTTTTTTTCCACTGTGAGAAATTGGGAGAGAAATATCAGCTGGGTTTCTAAAGAGTGAGAGAGCACAGGGAAAACTGAAAGCAGATGCGAGGGCTTAAATCTGAAGCACAACAATAGAAAATAAGTATCTGAAAAAGAAAAGAACAGAGGGGCATTTGCTGTCACAACTGAGATAAATGCTTAAATCATGTTTGTTTTCTTATTAATGAATGTGGTTTAATCTTTACAACAGATTAGGTGATCCAAATACTCCAAAATTAACTTGATTATATTGCCATTTTTATATTTTTTTCTCTTTTTTTTTTACAGATTAAAAGTGCATTCAGTGCTACAGTTCAAAACTTGAAAGTTTAAAAATAAAGACCCAGATTTATGAACAGCCCAAACCTAAGCTGCACCCCAAATGACACACTATACACTATACACTATGCACTTGTGCATTATGTACTTTTGCACTTACACACTCAACAGCATAGTATATGTTTGTAGTGCTGTCCCAAATGGAACACTAATGGCTTTTTTTCTAAGCGGAAGTTCAAACCGTTGCCCTGATGAGGTTTGACGGTTACCAAATTAGTGAAATAAAAGACCAAAATACCAAATAATACCTGCCATGAGAATAACCGCATTCACCATTGGGAGCCGCTATTATCTCTCTCATAGGAGAATTTTGCTTTCACAATCTAAAATAAATAAAGTTATCCAACATGTGTGCCCGATAACTCCGCCCCTTCCGTTACACGCGTAAAGCTGCACTTGTTGAGTGCGTGAAGTGTCCATCATTTACACACTTCATTTTACCGGTGGAATGAGTGCATCATCCGGGTAATTAAAGTGCACTTATTATTTTTAGAGTTTTCAGTGTGAACACTCTACTTACACTATTTATACTACAAAATGGCATAGAATAGTACATAAGTATGCGATTTGGGACACACCTCTAGTTTTGAAAAGCTCCATTATAATTTTAAAGGTAGTCATTGATAAACTAGTGATTTATTTATTTATTTATTTATTTTATTTTTATTATTTTTATTTTATTTATTTGTTTGCTGCTGGTCTTAAAGGAACACTCATTTTGAAACAGTCTCATAGGCTGTCCCCTAGAGTTGACCATTTTTTTTAATCCGTTCACCCGATCTTCAGGTCTGGCGAGGGCATGTTTAGCTTAGCTTAGCATAAGACTGTTTTGTGTGCTAAGACTGGCAGAAAATGAAAAATTGCTTTTTTCTAGGTTAATAGGTCTAGGAATAAGCTCTCATTCTGGCACAATAGTCAAGAAATTGTGCATATGCATTTGTTGATTGATTTATTTATTTTCTTTCAGATGCCATATAGCAGAACAGTATTTAAACAATCACAATTTGATTATCGGTCTTTATATTAATATTTAACATCCAGATAGCATATATTAATCACTTTTGGGATTGACATGCTGCGACAGTTGCTGTTAGGAGACGAAATTCAGAGAGCAGAGAGCACATGTGTTCTATAATTTTTTTTCCCATTCGTGTTCATTTATTTGCTATGCCAGAAGATGGTGTTACCCCAACATATCGATTGCCAAGCAACATAATTTTTATTTTATTTTCCACTGCTCTTTGGTTGATTGCATTGGTCATTATATAAATGAGCTGCTGCGACTGTGTTCTTCGTTTTGCGCTTTGTCAGTAAATCAACTCCAGAACCTTTCAGTACCATCAGGGATTGCACTGATTTGTCCTGTTTAGTAAATCCTAAGAAATTTGTATTAAAGGAATAGTTCACCCAAAACTGAAATGCTGTCATTGTTTACTCCTATTTCACTTGCCACAAACCTGTTTGAGTTTCTTTTTTTTGCTGAACTTAAAAGATGTTTTGAAGAACCATTCATTTCCATAGCATTTGTTTATCATACTGTGGAAGTCAGTGGTTACTGGTATCAAAATATCTTCTTTTATCAGAAAAAAAACTCATAAAGTCATGGAACCACTTGAGGTAGAGCTGCAAAAAAAAATCTTTCAAAATGACGATTTTCTCACGATTCTGTAGATGTAAAATAAAGGTAAACAGACTTTAAATATGTCCTGACTTATGCTTGTCATTTGTCCTCGAGAACATTATTAGACCATTTTTTTCTCTGGTAAAATGAAACATTTGTCATTATCAGATTCCCTCTTGCATTATATTCAATGTCATATAGGCTAGAGTAGTTATACTGGCACTGTTAAACATTTATTTTCATGCACAGCACCTTGTGTTCGCTATGAAAGAAACAAAAAACTTATCAAATGCTTGTCGAAGGATAATCATAACTCATAAATAATCATAACTGCGATATGATCATTTTAATGATGTGCTCGTCGGTTTCACTTTCATAGCTGCCGTCACTCTGAGAAAAAAAAAACATACATAGAAATCATACTTCCCGCGTGGCTCCAAAACGATCGTTCTGTGCAACAAACTGAACGTTATCTACCAGTTTTCTTCAGCTATCTTTAAGATCAACATATAAAAGAAACTCAGTTTTAAGACCATATGAGGTAGAGTAAATAATAATGAGGCAGTTTCATTTTTGGGTGAACTATCCCTTTAAAGCAGTTCAAAAACTGTGATGCTTAAGAACTACTGAATGCACTTTTAATAAAAATATTTTACACTTAAAAGTGTAGTGACTTGAGTACAACTCTTCAGTTTAAGCAAATTTTCGATCTCAAATTTATTTTGATATTTGTTGAGGTGCATAGTCAAAATGAAATGATACAACTAACCATTTTAAAGAAAAAAATATTATATTGTTGTGGTTGTGCAGTGTTCTAAACCTATTTCTTAAAGCAAAAATGAGCTGCTTAATATTTTTAAAACATAAACATATCTGTAGAAAAAAATCTAGCATTTTCATTAGAAAACCAAAGTTTTCTTTACAATAACACACATAATAAGAGTTGTTTATTGTTGGTCTGTATAAGTGGGTGTTAAAAGGAACAATTATCTATATTGAAAATGATTTTCCCATCTGCGCATCTTCAGATGGGAGAAGAACTAGGCTTAGTCATAATTCTGTTTTAAATTAATGTGTTGCCCACAGTGTAATTGCTACCAAAAAACAGAGTCATTGACATTTCATATGTTTATCCTGTTATTCACTAAACAATTTAGAACAAAGAGGGTCTCTTTATTTGGACAGTGAACATTCCCTCTGACCTAGACACACACACAAAGTTCTATTCATAGTAGTTGTTTGTTCTTTTGTTGAGGGCAAAGTCTGCATTGTGGTTTTGGGAAATGTGATGATCGGGGATTCACTGAATTCATCATGGAATCATTAAAACTGAGTCATCACTTGGCAATCCACGTACTTCTCACACTTGTGCGCATATACCAATTTTTGACAAGCATGCAAACTCCACTTTAATAGTTCTTTAGTACAGATGTCAGAACCTGGGAAGACGATCCAATAAAACTGAAAAATGCTATTGCGCCCCTTCTAGCCACAGCATTGCTCATCCACACAAAGATGTACAGATCCTCTCACTCCACTCAGCTAAAAATACAAGCTGTGTTTTCAGATGTAAACTAGCGCTGCTGTTTTCACAGTGTGATAGCGTTTCGTGTTTGTGAGAGAGAACGAGTGCACGAATCCTGCTGCATGACAGTATTACATGACATGTGGAGACACAGACTTTGTGCTTTACATGGTCACTGTAAACATTAGCGTGTCTCTATGCTACATGGCTAAGCTAACTTATTTAATTGCATGTGTTTGCATTTATTTTTACACTAAGAGAATGCCTTGATTTGCAACAAATATAATCTATTGCATAATGTTTTCTATATGAATATGAGATGAGGGTTTTCAACCAGTGGTCTGTGGACACTGAGCCTCACGTAGAAGTATTAAAACATGCACATTGTCTAAGCATTTTGTGATGGATTTTTGAAAATGACATTGATGCATTTTTGAAAATCTTATAGATACACTAGGTGTGTAGAGAGTCATGGTCCTGTTGAGGTGCAGTCACATTTACAGAATATTTTCGGCAAAATCTAGTAGTTCTAAAAAATCTACAGTACATGAACATAAGTTTTGCATAAGAGAGAGAAATTTTGCCACATGGATTTTGCTTGTGGTCTAGTTGATCATGCAAAGTAAATAAAATAATAAATAAGTTTATACACACAATAAAAGTTTATATCTCTGACAATGACTAATGTTCCTTGTATGCTAAATTTCACTCAAATTTCATTTATGTCATTGCATCTTGAAGGTTGAAAACCTGTGATGTGGAATAATTAAGCGAGGAAATATAACAGCTGTTAAATGCAAGGATCAAGTTAAAAAATTATTTATGTACATTATCTAAAATCTTTTTTTTTTTAAAGCCTAGTCAAACAAAAATATGTTTACAGTAAAGATCTGACAGTGGAATTTTATCTGGCGAAACAGTGCATCACAGTAAATGTCAAATACATACTATTTCCAAAGTATGGCCAAAAAGGGACGTGGTATACGTGCTAAACATGCAAGAGTAATGTGATGAAATTGCTTTCAAACTTTGTGCTTGCAAGTCATGAGCACATAATGCCAATAAACTTTCTCACCTAATGTGCAAGGATTCCAGAGTAGGGACATGATGTAACTACCAGCAAAGTATTGTTTACATCGAGCAAACTCGCTCGCACTTTACAGGATTTGCACTGGTTATGCCTAACTAGTTTTAAAAGGACCATTTTGAAACTGGATCAGCTACAAGCCTATTAAAGGAACAAACTTCCATTCTTATTTTAGAAAACAAATCAAAATTGTTTGAAAATTGTGTTTGTTTTTGTCCTTTTATTTTTTATACACCAAGCAAGTACAGTTGAGCTTCGGTTTCTGATGAGCTCTGTCTTTGTTTATAAATGAATGAATTATAAATTAAATATGTTGATCACTTCATATGAATTACATTTTCTTCATAAGCTCTTTGAAGTTTTTACATAGACATTTAAAATTTGGACTGAAAATGAGAGAATATTCACAGATAAAAGATTAAGTTAAATCGATCACATTTTACAATAAGTTTTCATTAATGTGCCTTTTTAACTTGAACTAATAATGAACAATACTTGTACAGTATTTATTAATCATAGATCTACATTTACTAATGGATTATTAAAATCCAAATACATGCTTGTTATCATTAGTTAATGCACTGTGAGTTAACGTACTAACAATGAACAACTGAATTTTCATAAACATTAAAAACTTGATCAAATACTGTAATTACTGTATTGTTCATGTTAGTAAATACATTAACTAACATTAATTAATACAACCTTATTGTAAATAAGTAATCTTTGACAAAATTGTCATAATTGAATAACTAAAACACAACTTAGCACATAAACTTCCATTGTATGTTCATTACTGTAAACTAAGGGAAACCTTTTTGTGCTAATCAACCGTATTTGTGCTATACTGTTGATTTAATATTTTGTTTAACTAGAATGTTTTACAAGAGTGACATGTATTGACCCTTGCTTGTGCATGCCTCGTTTGCTTTGTTTTCTTGCATGATTAACATTTCTGTTTGCACCTTTTCTGTATGTGATGTCAGCATGTGTTACTGCGCAGAGCCAATGGTAAAACTACCAGACGGCATCTTGACTTTACCTCACAGGAGGGGGAGGTGGATCAAAGTACTGTAAGTGTGTGTATGTGTGTGAGGGGTAAAGAATATGTGTGCACATTGTGGTTATTCTCACAATACTGATAATTCCAGGTTTCAAAACACCATCATTTTGATTTCAAAAGGAAAATGACCGCAAATCAGGAGAGATGTAATCTCTGTGCTTGATGTATAAGTTTTTTTTTGTTAAACAGAAACAGGATTTTGTTGAGGAATTAGATAAGTGTACTAAACAGTTCTCTTATTTATGTTTTCCATCTAAACTTTAATATGCCATCTCTTTCTAATTAAGAAAAATAAAAAAAATCTATGCTCAGGCAATGCTTCCACACTTTCTAAGCTTCACCACAATCAAGAATGCGTTTCTAGCGTTTTTGAAATCACAGTAATCATTGCACTGATTAATCTGTTTGTCTTTTCCCTGCACCTTTAAGCACTCGTATCTGGACAGGGAGACCTCTCTGATTCTGAAAAACATTGCAGGAAAACCCTCTCACCTGCTGACCAAGGTGACACCTCCTTTCCTTTCGCTTGCTTTCCTTTTTATTTCTGCATGCAATTGGTTTATGTCTCCACTGAAAGCCTTTTAACCTCAGTCTTCTTGCCAGACATGACACTTTGCTTCACCCACACCGCGTTCTTACATTTATTTTTGTTTTTTTGAGTTTTAGTTCATTCTTTATTTTCTCTCTTTGCTGCCATCTTCATAATTGTGCAATTCAGCTCGCTATTTAAGTTCCAGTCTAAAGGTTTTGCAGTTTTTTGCCATTTTTGATGCTTTCAGCCTGTTGCACCTTCGGAAAATTTAGCTCAGGTTTTCTTGTTTTTAATGATTAGTTGTTATTCCTCATGAGTTGTACATTTAGCAGGGTTTATTTAAGTGTGGAAGTTATAATCATCTATGGGTGTTATGTTTGAAAAGTGAGTGATTTCCATATATAAAACAGCTCTCTAAAAAATTGCAGGTTTGCCAGCTTCATTGCGTCACTGTTTCCTTAAAGAAATGGCTGCTCATCATGTAGTTGTATTTAGAAAGGTGTTTAAATGTTTAAGAGCTCATAAAACCTAAAGAACATTTACTCACTCTTTTAGTTTTTTTTTTTTTTGTTTGATGTATACAGCACAAAAACTAATATTTAAAAAGTAGGTTATTACAACTTTTCTCCTTTAGATTGATGTTAATTGCAAAACTAACAATTCTGTCTTGTTGCATGGCCCATTATTTAAAAAAAATCACAAATGCATTGTGAATTTTGTTATCATTTACAGCCTCATCACAATCTAAACTTAACTGGCCATAATAGAAAATATTTTGAGAAATATTTCAGTGAAGGTTTTCTTAGTAACCTAACTGGTTTGGTTAACAATATTCTTTCATACGTTACAAAAGGAGCATATTTTCATACTAGAAAATTCAATTTTAATTATGGTGAGTCAAGTTTGTATTGTGTAGAGGTTGTAAATGATAACAAAGTTCACAACTTATTGGTGAAATATTTTTAATAATGGGTCATGCAGCTAGACAGAATTGTTAGTTTTGCAATAAACATCAATCTAAAGGCTCTTTGTTGAATAACTGTGCTTTTTATCTACTCCTGAGAATAGCTATTATCATGCATGTGGTTTTACTTCCCATGTTGTCGTACAAAAGTCGGCACATTTGCAGGTGCAGGGAATTGTGGGAAAGGGTGCTTTGTCTTGTCGAGACACTAAATAATAAGCATCTAAATCTGACGCCACTTTGATTCTTCAAGGATGTGTGAGCTTTTGTTAACCCCTGAAGCTTTTACTACAGTCCAATTGAAACAGTTTCTTTTCTCCAATTCAGTGTACTGCATAACAGTGCTACATTTTTTTTCATACAGTGAGCTGTTATGTTTATATTTTACATTTTATTTATTTTTATGCTTTGTTTTACTGAGAGATTGTACTTGAATGTCACAAGTTTGGGCAAAATGTGATTTGTTATTCCAACGTAATTTGAGATTTTATTTTTTTTGCAACAAATTAAGCTAAAATTAAACTAAAAAGTAGAGAACCTTTGATATTTATTTATTTCACACCACAGTTGTTCCTTTGTTTTACTATTTTGTACTAAGGCTTACATTCTTGTTTATTTCTGTTTAAATGTGATTTTTGAATCCATTGACTGTGTTTCTTTTAGTTAGGGTTACGTTTTGTTTTTATTAAGTTTGATTTATTTTGGCATGGCGTTAGACAAAGGCATTATATTTACACAAATTCAGGCAGAGATGTTCTTAAAATCCCACTCTGATTTCCTCATGATTTCATCAGACATCTCTAGCAGTGTCTGGATGGATTCACTGCAGACTGCTGAAACAGACTCAGTACTCAAACACAGACAGAGAGAGATCCAGGGAAAGGGGAAAAAGACTTCAAAGGGAACTGGCGAGGCTCTGCCTCGGCTGCTTGCAGGACTCTCCCTTTCTTGCTCCTGTTCACCATCTCCACATTCACACATATGCATCTTCCACAGACAATGAATCCCGAGAGAGAAACTCTCCTCATATAATCCATACCTTACTTTTTCTCACCCGTTTTGACACTTTATATTCCCTTTATTTACTTTATTTTTAAATAAATGGTACACCTGACTTAATCTACTTGTCCTGACATCCACCCACCCCAATATAGCTGGAATAATAAATGCAAGGCCTACATGTCCTTCATCCCCTGTGGTACCCCCAATAAAACAAGGGTATTTCCCAACAATCACAAAGAACAATATCATCCGCTTTTGACTTCAACTTGATTGGCTGGTGAAAAGAAGGTCAAGGAAGTGAACCTCATTGATTGGTTGCTGTGAAGTGCATTTATGTTCCAATTGGAGAAGAGGTACAAGAGGGTCTTTTCTAGTTGTTCTGCTGGCGAAGGGGATTAAACCCTGCTATTGGACACGCTAGCAGAGACATGCAGCTGTTTCACAGAGAGCGAGAGACACCGTCAAAGAGAGGGGGAGGTCTCAATCCCCTCCCAATGTCGAGGAGTAGACTTGTGTGTAAGATACTCTGGGTGTAAAGATACGTGAGGGGAAGCGCTCTGTGCATCAGTGCATGTTTCGCCTTCACGTTCCTTCAGTTTGAGCTGCGGCAGATGGGTTTTCGGATTACTTGAATGATTTTCTTCCAGTTTGAGAGGCCATTCCAGCAGCAGCTCTGAAACTTCAGCTGGAAGTACCTGAGAGGCCTTGAAAACGGTCTTGTGAAATCTGCTGTTTGTGATGAGAATGGAGTTCTAAAACATTCCAGCTGCTGCGGCAGTGAATCTGTATTGAATGAATGAGCAGCCATTTCTCTAAGGAGCTGTTGACATGAGTAGGGATTCAGGGGTGATTTCTTAACTGTGGCTCTGGTTGCCGGTTGATCGGGCTTTACAAAGGTTTAGGGATTGTTTTTTGAGGGGTCATAATGGATGTGATGACTGCATGCTGGAGAGGGCAGGTAAGTGAGAGAGACCAAATCTACCTGACTGATTTCATGCCTCTAGTAATAGATGAAACTAACAGGCTGTTTGAACCTGCATTTGTCGGGATAATGCTATGCGAGTGTTTCTTTGTTAACATGTCACCGTGTCATTCACAGGAGGAACAGGCTGCCAAAGCGAAGGCTGAGAAAATTCGTGTGGCGCTCGAGAAAATTAAAGAAGCCCAGGTGAAAAAGGTGAGTCCAGACCACTGTGAATCCCCCAGGAATCAGTAAATCTTCTCTTAGTACTGCATGATGCAGCCCTTCAGTCACAGAATGAATGCACAGTAGAAAATAGGTCACCCATGTGTCTGTGAGTCTCTGTCTGCTTAGAATGGAGGATGCACAAACAAGACGTGCACCGCCATCGGTGAAGGTTTTGGTTCAAATTACTTGTTGAATTCTATTATTATTATTGGGTTTTTTTTGTGTGTGTGTATAGGTTATTTTTTTGTTGTTGTTTTTATTGTCATGCAAACAGATCTGAGGTTTTCATTAAGACACGAGAGATGATCTGTCCTGTCGCACCATTCAATGGAAAATAGCTGTCAAAACAAATGCTACCAGGCACATACTAATACCAAGTGAATGAATTAGACACAGTACAGTGATTGGGCCTCAATAGTAAAGAGAGATGACTGTTTCCATTCATTATGTCTATAGAGAAAACTGACAGCATTGAGCAGCAGTGCTGCCGCAAGAATGATATAGAATGAGACTGCGTCAAATACGCTTTCAATAATAATAGAAAGAAACCAGCAGAATATCTCCTAAAAAAGTGGGCTTTGAGATCTTTTTTGAAAGCCAAACGCTGAAAAAAGATTTCCAGATTTCAGATGTGAAAAAATTCATGTGCATGTTTCTTTATATAAAGGTCTGTGAAGAAATATCTTAAATTCTATATCATATCCACACAAGGTCAGGATTCAAGGACATAAGAGAACATTTAGAGCATTGTTGGTCATGAGCAGCAAGGCTCTTCATGTATTGCTCTTGTGGCATTCATGTCAGCTCAAATGTTCACTAATAAAATAACTTGTAAATTGTAATCAATTAATTTGTTTTAAGACATGCACACGTTCAATCAAATTTTTTTCACTTGTGAACATTTAAGCTCAGTTATGTATGATTGTGAGGAATACAGTTGCAGTGAAAGTTTATTCGTTCACACTTTATTTTGATGGTCCATTTGTTGAATTTAAGTTACATTGCAACTAATTCTAATTAGATTATAAGTAGACTGTTAGGTTGGGGTTGGGGTTAGGGTTAGTGTAAGTTGACATGTACTTGCAAAGTTTCTTATAGTCAGTTAAATGTCTGTTGAATGTCAGTATCAACAGATATTAAGTAGACAGTCTACTTATACTCAAATGGACCATCGAAATAAAGTGTTACCATTTATTCATAAAGAGTTGGCTATGTGAAAATCAGTTATTGTCAAAAAAGGCTTTTCAGTTTCCACAGAATTATTAATCTTTGTGCAAGATTGCTAAAAGTTTTCTTCAACTTAAATATTACTGAACAGTGTGATGGTTTGTTTGTGCTTAGGTCAAACAAATGTCAGATAGTGTGCGCGTGTGTGTGGTGTTGTTTTAGTTTTTTTGAGCAGATGTATGTGGCTGTGAGAAAGAAGTGAGCATAAATTAGTAGACAATTTTTTGCTGAGACCAGTTTTGGAAAAGTGCCACATGCTCTCTTGTATCGTTATGACTTTCAGGACCCTGGCGGGGCTGTCTGTTAATGTGCCTATGCAACACTTTCTCTCTTTCTTTTGATTCCTCATTCTCAAGAAGAAAGAAAACAGGGTGTGAAATAGAGAGGGATGAAAGCCAGATTTCACTCCTGTCAACAGTTAGTCTTTATTAAAGCCCCATTTCTAAACATCCACATCATATTCTAGTTCAATACAATCAATCTACAAGCATTAACATTCTGATTTGGACTACATAATTGTACATTAACATACTGTACTAATTATTCATTTATATGCTCTTTTTATAAGCTATTTCAACTAGTGCAATTATTTATTTAAATCTATTTTAACATTTGATGTGTGAGATGTTTTTGGGTTTTGTGTTAAACCCTGGAGTAGGATTTCATAAGTTGTATTGAAGCTAAGCAAACTAGCTGTCCAATTAAAAAGTGATCAGCTGTAATCAAGTGATCATTTTTAATATATTAAAGTGTGTTTTCCATTGACTTCAATTAAAAGAAATCAATGATAATGTAAATAATACCCAAAATTAGGTCAAATAATAGCCCACAATTTTGTGAATGACACTTTTTTTTTTACATTCTACAGAACTTAAGTTACAAATCATAAGCTGCCCAATTGATTAGTGAGTTGATGACATTATCTTCAGTAGTTGATTGAAATAACATTTTATTGGTTGGCTGGTGTTGGCAGCAATTTTTTTTCAACATGCGTGCGATGCAGTTCATTCATTTAAAAAAGCCTATTAAATAATTTTTAACCCTTATGTGCTGTTGGGAATGTTCTCATCCGCTCTGGGGTGATTTTGAGACTTAATTTGGCTTTAACTTTCTCTGTTTCTCTGCAATTGGAATGATTTTTGGTGGAAAATATTATTTTACACATATTATGGAAAAATGTATGGAAAGCTTCAAAAGATACTCTGCAAGTTCATTGTGTTTTTGGCTGTAAAATGACTTCTTTTAATTGCAAAGCCATGACACCATTATAATTATTAATGTTTTTTCTTGTTGGGAAGAGGTACAATTTGTAATTTTTACTGTTGATCATCAGTTGCCATGCAAAAAAGCACACATACTATAATTTGCTGTTGTACTCCACAAATCTATATGTGTACACACACATTTATATTTGTATATTGTCGAAGGAATCTGTAGGATGTGTGGTTTGTAGCGTGTGTAGTGATGATCAACAGTAAAAATTACAAATTG
>CAIGQQ010005934.1:1853648-1873126 GCA_903798035.1 Danio albolineatus | reverse complement strand
TATATATATATACATACACGTGTACAATGATACCAACCAATAAAGTAAAATGGACAAATTGTACCTCTTCTCAACAGGGAAAGCCACCCACAATCAGGAATTGATGATTATATGGTGTCTTGGCTTTGCAATCAAAAAATGTCATTATAATGGAAGTCGATACGGCAAACAGCCACGGACATAAAAAAGGGTAGTCAGTTTGAACAGTACACAAGGGTTAAACCGTTTTTTGTAGACACATTCAAACACAGGAATAATGTTTATTGATCTAGACCACTAATGTCAAATGTTTTCACCTAAATCTTGAAATAGGAAGGTTTATAAGATCATGACAAGCATAAATTTAGTCAAGCGTGTCTAAGCGATCGGCTCAGTATAGTGTACGTTTTGTGAAGTATCATGCCTGCATGTTTGTGTGTAAATAAAGCTGTATATGTGCATAGTCAATATCAAATGTACTGTAATGAACCAAACTGACTTTTTCTTGAATGTTTTTCCATAGCTGGTGATACGTGTACACATGTCAGATGAGAGCTCAAAGACTATGATGGTGGATGAGAGGCAGACAGTCAGGCAGGTTCTGGACAGTCTGCTGGATAAATCTCACTGTGGTTACAGTCCTGACTGGGCCCTGGTGGAGACTATCCCAGAGCTGCAGATGGGTGAGGACACTTGCACATGCACCATCTGTCAACCTCAGGGACAAATGAAAATCACCTTATTGTTCATTCTTCCTGTCTTATCCCTAGAGAGAATTTTTGAAGATCATGAGAACCTTGTAGAGAACTTGCTCAACTGGACCAGAGACAGTCAGAACAAACTCATGTTCATTGAGCGGATTGAAAAGTATGCACTTTTCAAAAACCCCCAGGTAAAGCTCTGTTTTAATTCTAATATATTGTGGCAAAAGAAATCGAATAAACCATTTGGAATTCAAAATCTCTAAATGATTCATTCTCATGAGTGACTCACAGAAAGAAATGGAGGTTACTACTACTAATAATAATAATATGTGAAAAAAATACACACATTTGGACACTTCTGGAACAACATTACCTTTTTTATGTTGCTCTTTTTTTTAAAACAAGGAGGCTTCCATTTGATCAGAAGCAACTGTAATATACATTTATAAAGTGTTGATTTTAAAATGTTTCAAATACATTTATTAACTTTTCATCAAAGGATCATTGTAGTCATTTGCAATATTGATATTAGTATATTGTGATATTGTGAACACCATTTTAGTTATTAATTTCTCACTGAAAACTGGAGTAATGGTTTCTTCAAATTCGTCTCAGTCACTGCAAAAATAAATACATTTTAATATTTATAAAAATGGAAACCATTTATTTATTTTCATACCCAAACCTTCTAAAACTTAAAACAAACTTACACTAAAAAAGGTAATGTTTTATGTTACACTAAAATTTATTAGTTTCAACTTTTTTTATGCAAAGTTAATATTTTGAGTCAGTTTGTTTCACTGGTTCCACACGGTTGGTTTGTGTTGAGGCAACATGAAGGAATTAAGCAAGAATATTTGTAACCTTAAGTGTAAATGTAAACACTCTTGACTCTTAAGTTTAACTTGAAGTTATAGTTGTGAGTTATGATTCTTGGTGTGTAAAGCAGTTTATATTTTGCCACACTGATTCACTTGTTCCCTGTTGTGTATGTGTGTTTCTAAGAACTATTTACTTGGAAGGAAGGAGACTTCTGAGATGGCAGACAGAAACAAAGAGGCACTGCTAGAGGTAAAGCACGTTACCAAACTAATTATATTATCATATTATAGTATTATGACTATGATACAAACTTCAAAGCCTTATTAAACAGAGAAATACTGAAGACTAACTAGCCCTAACTTCTCTTTAGCCAACTGTGCATAAACTGAAATTGTTTTGCTTTATAGCAGGGGTTCTCGGCCGGTGTCCTGGCTGCAGATTTTAGCTCCAACTTGCCTCAACACACCTGCAAAGATGTTTCTAGAAAGCCTAGTACAGGCCTGTCCAGACTCGGTCATGGAGGGCCAGTATCCTGGAAAGTTTAGCTCCAACCCTAATCAAACACACCTGAACCAGTTAATCAAGCTCTTCCTAGATATACTTGAAACTTCCTGGCAGGTATGTTGAGGCAAGTTGGAGCTTAACTCTCCAGGACACAGGCCCTCCAGGACCGAGTTTGAAGACCCCTGGTCTAGTAAGAGATTGATTAGCTATCCCAGGTGTGTCTGATTGGGGTTGGAACTAAACTTTGCAGGACACAATCCATCCTGGACCTTGTTTCAGAGCCCCTGCTTTATAGCTAAAGATTTAAGTTCATTTCAAGTCTAATGCAGTTGCTTTGTATGGAATTTGATTTATTTTGCATTAAATTGCATGTACATTTGCAAAAATGTACAATGCATATGCATGTTTAATGAAGGAGAGGACATTTTTGATTCATGTGATGTTCATGTAGAAAGGATAATGGTGATATACTTGACGGTATACTTGTGATTAAGACAGCACAATAATGAAAAAACTAACATCGAGATATTTTTTTTCTGCAATATATTGTGATATAAATACAGTTTCACCAGATGACTGAAATAGCTCCATTTGGAAAGTTTTCAGAGTTTTAGATTGATTTGGATGATTTTGTAGAGCATAGATAAATACAACAAAGCAAAGACACAATTGAAATCAACAGTGCTTTGGTTTTTCTTTGGTTAAAATAAACGCTGTGATAAATGTTCGAATTTATTGTGTTAAAATGCTTCAAATTCATTCGAAAGCTTGTGAAATATGACAAACAATTTTGCAATGATTCCACAAATCACAAACCTAAAATAGCACATTCCATGAGGTCACTATTGCCAATTTCACTCATTGCGATGTCCACGCTGAAGTGATTATATTGTGCAGCCCTAATAACAATGTTGCTCTTTTGTATTTGTTTGTCTTTAGGAATGTTTTTGTGGCAGCTCGGTGTCAGTTCCTGAAATCGAAGGAGTGTTGTGGTTGAAGGAAGATGGTAAAAAGTCTTGGAAGAAGCGCTACTTTCTGCTAAGGGCATCTGGCATCTATTTTGTGCCAAAAGGCAAAGCCAAGGTGAGTGTTGTTGTGTGTTTATTTTTGGTTCCTCGTGTGATTTTGTCATGTTCTCATTTAACAGACACAGAATCTAATGGAATTTCCTGTTTATCAATTCAATGAGGATACTCTACACAAACCATATGCTGTTTGTCATTTCCTCATAAAAAATCATGTGGCTTTAATTCCCAGAGAGACCGCATACACTGTTTCTTATACAACTCAAAGTCAAATAACTTAGAAAAAGATGATAGTAATAACAATAACTTAAAAAATTACTTCATTAGTTCATTTAATTCATCTTTATTTCTGTAGCACTTGTACAATGTAGATTGTGTCAAGGCAAATTAACATAGATCATTCTAGTAAATGGAAACTGCTTCTAAATAAACTGACAGTTTCATTCATTCATTTTCCTTCAGCTAAGTTCCCTTATGCATCAGGGGTAGCCACAGTGGAATGAACAGCCAACTTATCCAGCATATGCCCTTCTAGCTGTGGCCCTGTACTAGAAAACATCCATACACACTCATTCACACACATACACTATGACCGATTTAGTTTATTCAATTCACCTATACCGCTTATCTTTGGACTGTGGGGGAACCGAAGCACTCGATGGAAACCCACGCAAACATGGGGAGAACATGCAAACTCCACACAGAAATGCCAACTGACCTAGCTGGGACTCAAACCAGTGTCCTTTTTGCTTTGAGGTCATAGTGCTAATCACTATGTCACTCTGTCACCCCACAGTTTATTTTGTTTGTTTGAAATATACTTGTTCCAAAATTCTGTGATACCCTCTTGTGGTTTGATCCTGAAAATGTCATTCTTCTGTGCTATGTAGTATTAAATTTCAAACTGTTTGCTTTTATTATTTGAAGTTTCTTTAGTATATGCGCTGTAGCCTTTACTATCCAAATAAACATCATGTAATACATTAAAAACATTAAACAAGGTCAAACATTTTTGATCTATTATTTTGACTTCTGTAGGCTTCCAGGGATTTGGTGTGCTTCCTGCAGTTGGACCATGTTAATGTGTATTATGGTCAGGACTACAGAAGCAAGTACAAGGCCCCCACTGACTATTGCCTGGCCCTCAAGGTATGTGAGACGTTATCGCCAGTAAAAGAGATAATTCACAAAAAAAAAGCTCACTGTTTAATCACCCTCAAGTGCTTTCTTTTTTTAGCCTGAAAATATTTTACAGAATATTGGAAAACATCAATATAGTATGAAAAACTTTTGCAATGGCTACCAGTTTTCAAAATGTCTTCTTCATTTTAATTGTAGGTTGACCTATCCTATTAAGCCTGTTTAAATGCATCTACTCTAAAACTGGATCATACACTACTGTGCCTTTTTAAAAGTTGATTAAAAGATTTTAACTGTTATTTTGTGAAATTATTACTTTTATTCAGAACAGCATAAAAAGGCCCTGTGAATCAAATCCATCTTGCTTTTACTAGTTAAGCTAGTTTTTCTATTCAAACATTTTAAACATGCATGTATAGTATGACGAAAAGGAATGTTGGCTTTGTGGAATCTTACATTCGTGTGAATCTGCGTCTGTGGCTATATAATATATAAAGAAGTGTATTAGACCTTCATTTAAAAATAGGTTGGCTGACAGTGTTAACAGCGTGCATGTGATCCATCACAGATGGCCGTGCATTTTTGCACAATGTGCAAATGATTGTTGCTGCCCTCTAGTGGTTGAAAAGTACAAGAAAACAATTTCATTTCAAATCCATTGTTATCTTGGTAACCTTGTTGATTGTGCCCGCAGCACCCTCAGATCCAGAAAAAGTCACAATACATCAAGTATCTATGCTGTGATGATGTCAGAACTTTACACCAGTGGGTCAATGGCATCCGTATCGCTAAGGTAATCACTTGTCTTGTCCTCCGTTTGTAACCAGTAAATCAGGGCTCTCAAAGTTAAATTGGTGGGGGGCCAGATCAGTGACTGACAATTTATGAGAGGGCCGCTTTAACATTTAGGCACAACAAAAAAGTTAAATGAACATAAATTATTATTCTGTCCCAATCAATTGTTGCATAACCAAAAGCCAAAATTTTAACAGATAAAGAACAGCTGAAAGCAGATTGGGTGTAACTTTACTGGCAATTGTTCTTCTGGATTTATATATTTATATTTATTTATATATTTTTCCCCACTTGTACTTTAACATGTTCAATTGAGCCAGCAGTCAAATTTTACTAATGAACATTTTTTTTAAACAAATCTTAGTATGCATATGAGGAAATTCTAATAATGAGAGCATTTGAATCGAATATTGGCAAAATGATCATATTTACACCACCAGCATAAAGTGTAAGCCATGGGGATGTGGTTATACAACACAATACAGGTGGTATAAAATAATAATATTAAATGGCCGGCAGTTGAAGACCCCTGCAGTAAATGAAGCCTATGCCCTCAACAAACTATTTGTGCTTAATTTAAAAAGCAATGTTTTGGAGTATTTGAAGGATAACTTGTCACTTGATCATTTCATGTTCTGTTTTATGCACAGTATGGGAAGCAATTATATGTGAACTACCAGGAAGCTATGAAGCGAACAGAGGCTGCCTATGACTGGTCTTCTCTCTCCAGCACCAGCATCAAGTCAGGAACAAGCTCAGTCAGTATACCTGGTGAGTTTCTTGAATACCTTATCACAGATAAGTCCTTTTCAACTTGAATCTGCAGAAATATCATTGGCACTGTTGGAGCATTTCTGTTCTGTTTTGGAGTAAAGTCACACTTAAATTTGCCAGTCCGTTTGTTTAATTTAACTTGCATTGCATCTACATGTCAACTAATTTTCAGTAAATTATAAGTAGACCGTTAGGTTGAGGTTAGGGCTAGTGTAAGTGGACATGTACTTGAAAAGTTTCATATAGTCAGTTAAAGGTCTGTTGAAGGACTGTTAAATGTAAGTATCAGCAGATATTAGGCAGACAGTCTATTAATACTCAAATGCACCATCAGAATAAAGTGTTACCTGGTGTAATAATATTTATTTTACTGAACCTTGTTAGATCAGTTGATGTAAATGTTGCTGACTTTAATCTGTTTGTGTTCATAGAGTCGCAGTCAAACCACTCTAGCCAGACAGACAGCGGTATGTCAGATGGTTCTTCGTCCTTTCATGCCCGCTCCCAGAGTGTGGTCAGTTCAATTTTTTCTGAGGCCTGGAAGAGAGGAACTCAAATAGAGGAGAGCACTAAGGTGAGTATCTGAGCACTTTCTTCCAATGATAAAACATCACAGAGTAAGATGAAGTAATTTTTAATGGACAGTTCGCCCAAAGATGAAATTCCTCTCCTATATCTACCACTTGTTTGACTTTCGTTTGTGGAACCCTAAAGGATTGTGAGCACTTCTCTATATAATAAATGATGCAGTAATTTATGCAATCTTCCCTTCCTGTAAGCTGTTAACATTTGTAATTGGATCATTGGGTCAGCAAGGTCAACCCAAAAACCAAAAAGTTGTGATTAAATCATTCAGACCATTTTTAATCCAGATTAGCAGTCATTTGCGAAGATTGATTTATTACTTATTAGTAACAACTTCAGTCATGAAATCTTCTGAATGCTCTAAGGAGAACTAGGATTTTAAAGGGCCATGACCCCACCCATGTTTTTTTTTAAATTCTTCGTAATGGGTATGGAGTGACGTAATCAAAGAGAGGAGTGGGCGTGGCCGGCAATGCAGGGGGAAAAGATGAGAGCGAACAACTGTCAGTTGGCTCACAAAATGAGACACAAACCGAAACAAACATATGACCCGTGCCGTACAGACATGCTCTCAAACAGTCATTGGGTCACAGCTTGGCAGGTCTGCCTTGCTTTCCAAAAGCACGTGCTCTCATGAATAATTAAGAAGCGGGGTCTTCTCATTAGAAAACAAAACTCTGCTATGAATAATAAAGAGAAACTGACACATCATAACTCTACTAGCAGATTCGCGCTATGTCATCGATTTTGAACCCACACCAAAAATTATTTTAAACCCGGAAGATGAAATTAGCTGACGAAACTTTAAAATTATCCAGTTTTCCCTGCAATTAAAGCTAACAGGTGCTAACGCTGTCTTAACTGATGCTCAACACACACAAATCAAGATTTTTTTAAAATAAATACTCCAGGGTGTCCAGAACATTTAAGTTACTTATGTTTAAAATTCTAATCTGTCTTTTTATGCGCCTCCAGAGAAATTGGACATTAGTGTATATAAGTCGTGTACAACTTTTATGATGTTTAGGGTCATTTTTGAAGCTTGAAAGTTCACATTCTTTCTAATTGCATGAAAAATTGGGAACTAAATATCTTACAGAAATTCAATTAAGTAACGACACATTTTTTTTCTCCCTCAGGCAAGACCAGAATCGATCCGTTCTACTCATTCAAGCCATAGCAGTCATTCTTCTCATCACGTATCTCAACAGCAACATCTACACGCACAACAGCCACATGTGCATTCAATTCTACAATCACGTGGAAGTGTCACCCAGGCTCCGACACAGGCACCAACACAAACACTGGCACAAGCACCACCCCAAGCAGCTCCAGCTCCACCACCTCCTCCTCCACCTCCTCCTCCACCACCACCTCCTCCTCCTATTTCCAGTATCCCCCACCATGCTACTCCTACCATGTTTGCAAAATACAGCACAATCACTCGGCTGCAAAATGCCTCTCAGGCTACAAGTCACCACAAGCCTCAGCCTCAAATTCAGCAGCAAGTGCCACCAGTACCACCACCCTCCAAACCACAGTCAAACAATATTCCATCAGGTGCTAACATCCCACCTCCTCCTCCTCCACCTCCACCTGCCTCAATGCCTCCACCTGGTTCAGCCATGGCTGTTTTGAAGCTCGGTCCTCCAGCTGCAGCAGCAATTCCACAGCCCTCCCCTTCTCCCCCTTCACCTCCTCCACCACCCCCTCCTCCCCCCACCATGCCAGTACAGTCACAGCCTCTGCCACCTCCTCCCCCATTAATGGCCATGCAGTCACAGCCTTTGCCACCTCCTCCACCCATCATGCCTATGCAGTCACAGCCTCTGCCACCTCCTCCACCCATAATGTCCATGCAGTCACAGACTCTACCACCTCCTCCACCAATAATGCCCATGCAGTCACAGCCTCTGCCACCTCCTCCACAAATCATGCCTATGCAGTCACAACCTTTTCCACCACCTCCACCTATAGTGCAAATCCAGTCACAACCCATGCCACCACCTCCTCCTACAGTGTTAGTCCAATCACAGCCTTTACCACCTCCTCCACCCCCTCTCCAGGCTAATGGCATCCCCCCTCCTCCACCACCCTCTACAGTCCAGGCACCTTTAATCACTAATGGACTTAAGCAGGCTTTTGCCCATAAATTTCCCTGCATGCCACAGGATGTATTACCCCCAGCCAATCAAAACAATTTTCCTCCACCTCCCCCACCACCACCTCCACCACTTGCACCTACACTGCCCCCTTACCAGCATGTTACTTCAACTGCAAATCCACCACCACCACCGCCGCCTCCTCCTCCACCAGCCCCCATACATCTACCAAATCAACCTGCGGTTTTACCTAAATTTTTCACTGGTGGATTTCCACCTCAGAAAGCACCCAAACCATCATGTGGCATTCTTCCAGTATCCCCAGTAGCTCCAGCACTTCAACCTCCACCACCACCTCCTCCTCCACCTCCTCCTCCACCGCCTGCACCATTGAAACATCAGCCCCCACCTACGCTGCCCAAGCAGCACAGCATCTCTAAGACACTGCCTTTCTCCAGCCAAAATTCATCAGTTCAGTCTATGGTTAAGCAGCTTGCTAGTCAATTTCCTGTTGCATCTCCTGCACTATCCAATCAAGCAGATGGTCACAAAGCTCCCCAGTCTCCACCTGCAGTGAAGGTTAAGCCAAAATGGCAACCTGTAGGTCAAGGCCAGCAGCAACAGAGGTCACCTGAATTTCCACCACCTCCACCAGACAATGCTCTTGCCTTTACTTCACAACCTCCTCCAGCACCACCACCACCACCACCTCCTCCTCCTCCTCAAGGTCCTACTCCTCCTCCACCTCCTCCTCCTCCTCCTCCTCCTCTGATGTCAGGCTCCCCTATCAAAAAGTCCCCTTCTGGCTCATCTGCAGGTGTTAAGAAACCACCGCCAACTCCTCAGCGCAACTCCAGTGTGAAGTATGATGCCTCAACGGAATACCAGGAGTCCCGAAAGAACTTGGTGAGCAAGTTTAACCCTAGTTCTGCTTCACCAACAACATCAACCTCCAGCTGTTCACCCTCCAAAGAGCTCTCCACGGGCCCTCAAGCACCCCCCAAACCAGGGAAGCTCAATCTGGCAAATCTTCCTTTGGCTTTGCAGAACAAATTTAATCAGAACCGCCAGTCAGCAGCAGACTTTCCATCTCCTCCACCACCAGAAAATGATTTCTTTCCTCCTCCCCCAATGGAGTCTGACCTCCCCCCACCACCACCTCTTCCAGGTGATATAAATGGTGTGTCTCCAAAAGTGGCGGTAGTCAATCCTCAGCCCCAGCCTGCTTGGGGCAAAAGTTCTCTAAAGAAGACACAACCTCCGGCATCACTTCGCTGTAATAACACTGTTAGAGAGTCTCCACCACTCTCACCACCTTCCATACACGGGGGCCCAATTCCCCATTCTCCCAAAGGCACCACACAGCCAAACTTCTTGGAGGACCTTAACAAGACACTGAAACGAAAGTCTTCAAGAGTCTCGGGAGACAAAGTGGACCCTGTGGCAACAATGGATGACATGGCTTTGCCACCACCTCCCCCTGAGCTTCTGCATGACCAGCAGAGGCTCAGTGGCAGTGGTTTCATGTCCGGCAACATCTCAGGCTATGCAACACTACGGCGAGGGCCTCCTCCTGCTCCACCCAAGCGGGACCACAGTACCAAACTTACAAACTAAGACAATTGTATCTTTTCTTGAACACTCTTGCTTGCTAATTTCTTGTGTATCTCATAGAGTTGTAGAGAAGAAGCCATCTTTTTTTCTCTCTTTTTTATGGACTATTCTCATTCTGTACAAAAGCCTCAGTGTCAGCTTTACAGTGGCTTTGTGACAATGCATCTGTTCCAATTCCTAACAACTAAGCGATTCCACTTCAACATATTGGTACTGCATGGAAGACAAAACTGCATAAAAAAAATCATGATTGATTTTTGGGAAGATGAATGCTTTGAACTTTGGATGGAATTTTTTTTAAGTTGAATTTTTATATAATTTTTTTTATATTATCAATTATTTAATAATCTGAAGAGATTTTGTTATTTTAGACTGAAGTTTTTTAAATGGTTGAATGATGTTTGAGGAGTGTTACCATGGGTAGATCAACATAAACAGCTAGTTCCACATTTGTGGCTGATCCAGTGCTTAGGTGACACATCTAGCATGCACCATGATCACTATTATTCTCTGAGCCACTTTAAGTGAGTTTTAGTTGTAATTGTCAAAACTGTAATATGAAGGAGACGTTGTTCAGGGAGCTGTGTCTAGTTCTGAGACTGTGGAATGTTTGCTTTTTTTGACTAGACTTGTTTCAATTGTAGATATTCTCATTTGCTGCAGTATCTTTGTCTAGGTGAAACAAATGACTGCCTTGCTGTTCTTTATTGGTCCTCACTTCCGCTGGTGAACATTCAAGCTGACTTAGAAATTGTTGACTGTTTAAGTCGCGACTGAATGACACAATCATTATTCACATAGATTTATCATATATCCTGTATTATAACCATGTATTATTGGCTCATGAATACAGCCATGCCTTAAAAAGATCTAAAACATGCTTATCAAACAACCGATCAAAATATTGTCGCCTTACCTGATAGAGGCCATTACAAAAAAAGTGTCATTTTTCTGTATGTTTTACCTGATTTTCCCTGTTCAGACATGCCATGCAACTGACATGAATCTCACAGTGAGCAACATCTTGTAATGACTCTACAAGAGCAACTTGGCATATGTACAAACAAGTATGCATATTTCATGTCCACAATTCATTTTGAAGGATTTGTTTATTGAATGTATTTACAATATCATGGAACTTCTCAGGATGAGAAGTAACAAACTGAAGGTAATATTAAATTATTAAAGTATCCTTGATCCATGAAAGGTCTATGAACATCATGCTCTGCATATCCCTCTGCAAAATGTGTAATTTAAAATGAAATTATACATGTTGATATCATGTGTGGTTGTTCCTTTCTTTGGGTTTTCTGCTCAGCAGGTTTCTGTTCATATTTATATACAGTGAAAATCTTGCTTCAGTAAAGCGTTAGTTACAGGCTTCTAGTGGTAAAGTTCTTTGTACAATAGTCTTTTTGTTTAGCTTTATATTAGTAGCACCTTGATTTTATTTTATTTATTTTTTTTGTATCTTCATGCGAGGTCAGTGAAACGGCAGATGATTGTTGAAGTGATCTCCACGAACGTGGTTGATTTCTCTGTTGTCATGATAGCCCTCATGCATTGGTGGACCGACTTGAATGCTTGGCGATAAAGTTGAATGTGTGTGGTCTACAAATATGTTAAAACCATTATAAATTTTGTGATCACAAGAAATATACATCAAAAATGAAAGTGAAAGACTGCATGAATTTGCTTACCTGTAAAATCGAAGTGATTTAAATCGATGTATGATCCTAATGCTCCCTGTTGGTGTGAAAGAAATCATAATTCAGATTATTATCTCTCTCAGTTATCATGTTAATATATCAAATTATCTGGTCATGTAGCTTACTTAAAGCGAAAGTTCACCTAAAACAAAATTCACTGTTGTTTCAAACTTGTTGGACTTACTTTATTCAGTTGATCACAAAATAACATATTTTGAAGAATGCTGAAAACCGTTGACTTCCATAGCATTTGTTTGTAATGTAATGTGTACTTGTATAGCACATTTATCATGTATGGCCATACACCCAAAATCTGAAAGCGCTTCAGAACCAATTCGGTTGATGGGGATGATTGGTTGAGGGCCAAGAGGGAATTTGGCCAGGGTTACACACCCTGCTCTTTACAAGAAGTGCCATGGGATTATTAATGACCACAGAGTCAGGACCTCGGTTTATTGTCTCATCCGAAAGAAAGTATGGCATCCCCTTCGCTTTTACTAAGGCATTAGGACTCACACAGACCGCAGGTTGAGCACCCCCTGCTGGCCTCACTCACACCACTTCCAACAGCAACCTAGTTTTCCCATGTGGTCTCCCATCCAGGTACTGACCAGGCTCAGTGTGTTTTCCTACTATGGGAGTCAATGGTTACAGGTCTTAAAAACAACTTCAGTGTTCAATGTTTGAAACCATTTTAGGTCAAGTAGTTGTCATTTTTGGGTGAACGTTCCCTTAATGTATACAAATATCTTGTAGTCATATATGTAATCTACAAAAAAAATACATTCTTTTTAATAGTGAACAGTTAACTACTCATGCTTTTGTTTGTGGAGCAATTTTAAAGAGCTTACCTCTTCACTGGACTCATAGCTTGAGCGGTCTCCTTTGCATTTGAGAGAGATGATACGAGTGGATTGCTTCGTCGTTCGCACTCTCATATAGCATCCTGCCTCTGACTGAAAGCAACACGATTCATGAGAGTTACTACAAAGCATAATAACAGTGTTTCAATGGAATTAAGCAGTCACACTAATATTGCATTTTTTAGGCTTACCAATACTGCATTCATATACAGAGCTCAGCGTAACTTCGTACACCCTATTTTGAAAATGAATATTTTGACCCATTTCTCAGTGAATATAGGCAATGTATTTTGGTGCATTTGGACGAAACAGATTTATTAAACAGATATATTTATTCAAATAATATTTTAGTCACTGAATATATATTTAGAAATTGAAAAACAATACAGTTAAATTCAAGCAAAAAAATTACAATCTACAAAATTTCACCTAAGTTTTTTTAATTTGTTTGCTTGTCTTGATTTTTTTCTCTTTTTATAAATTGGTATCTAATATTTTTCTATAACCAATCAATTTGGGTGTACTAGTTGGACTGTTATCGTAAGTTGTTTTGTTAGATAAGCCCCAAATTTGGCTTCAAAACTGACTAATCTAATGTATATGCACAAATATAATATTATTTTTAAAAAAAGAATTTGTAAGTGGTGTACTCATATTTGCTGAGGACTGTAGTTATACTAGGACAGTAATCAAAAAAAAAAAAAAAAGATTATTTGATTTTATTTATTCCGTTGTAATCCAGTTTTTGTTGTCTAATAATGTTCATTCAGAAATCATTTTAATGAGTACTTGCACATTCCATCATATGTTGTTAATTATAGAAATATACATTTCAGTTTTGAGAAACACAGCCTTCTGGCTTGTTTTATGCAATATATTAAATACAATGAAAGGTAGTAGAGACAAATATCTAAATGTGTAGTTTTATACTAATTCGTGATCATGTTTATGGGTCATTTAAACAGCTATTTTATCAATTTCTGCAGATATTACCTTGAGCAGCCAAACTGGAATTTAAAAGTAGTGACTTAAATGTTGGAATACAATACAAAGATAGAAACAAAGTCAATAAAGAAAAACATGAAATAACTTGCCACAAAAAAACCCTTGCGGTACATGCAGCTCTGAGGGTCGAGTCCAGAGCTTCTCTGGCACTCCGTCTCCCTAACGCCAAACTTCAGATACAGATCATATGTGTTCATTCCCAGAGGAATAATCTTAAGGCGAACAAAAGCAAATGATCAATTACAAACCAGACAATGACTGACTCACTGCTGCAAAACACATTAGATGACATTAATATTTTTAGTGTTACGCACTCTCAGAAATAAAGGTCTCTGGGGTGGTACCTTTTCGTAAAGTTCACATTTATACGAAAAAGGGTCCATATTGTTACCTCAAACTTGAACGTATATACTGTTACATAAAACTTTTAAGAGGAACACTTTTGTACTTTTTAGGTACTGATATGTACCCTTGAGGTATAATATGGTCCTTTTAGGTACAAATTTGTACCTTTTAAGAAGGTACCACCCCAGTGACAGCTCACATACCTTTATTTCTGACAGTGTAGATTTTTCTGAAATACATTTTTGTCAAATGTCTCCACACAGTAAACACAGCTGTACACTATTTGCACATTGCTTACCAATTTGCACATTTTTCATATTTTCTTTTTTTATTATCATTTAAACCTGAATTAGACAGCAATGTCTACAATACTGAATATATATTTATAAATGAAATCTATTAAAACAGCTCTCTCAGTTTGATCCCAACAATACAGATTCATGAAAATCTGTTACCATCACAGAAAGGAATAATTTTGTTTTTTGACAATTTAAATATGGACTAATGAATTGTAATGTTTTATAAGAAAACATTATTTATGTCATTGTCTTGTGCCTGCTGGAGAAAGCCTGTACTTTTTATCCAACAGTGTTCCCACACTTGAATTTCAGAGTCAAGGCCCAGAAAATACTTAGGAACAAACTCAGCTCTTTGAAGGGGAAATGTAATGAGTTTATGGTGTTATTTCAACAATTTAATGTCAAAAACAGAATTTTAAAAAGAGAAATGCTTCATTTCAAATATTTAATGAGAAATAATGCATATTTTATCAAATATTTAATGAGAAATAATGCATATTTTATCAATGTTTCAGAAACCGCGCTTGAATACTGCCAGTATTGAATTCAGCACATTTGTTTAAAGTTCTTTGAAAATGACTGGTCAAGTTTTGAAAACTACTCTGACATGTTTAATGTAAGTATAAGTAAAATATTAATCACAGTAGGATTTTCATGGTGCTACTGTATATATGCTGGTGCTTGATTTCAAATGAATGGTGCTTTTGAAAATCCTTGAATCTGGTGTCCATGAAAGAGTGGGAACTCTGATACAAGAAAATGCTGATTTTGATCATTTTAGTGCATTTTGAACGTAAATGAACTGCTCTGCCAATCTGAAAGTTGGTATGGGGGTGGGGGGAAACTAGCCTAAAGGGTTTTCTCACCATTGGCTCACACTTAAGTGAAACACTTTTTGACTGTTTCTTTCTTCACTTAACACTAAACAAGATATTTTGAAGAATGTTGCTATGGGGGAAAGGAAGCCATTGGCATCCAAAGTAGCAGAACAAATATTAAGGAAGTCAATGGCTGCTTTTCCCAAATTTCATTAGTATATCTTCCTTTGTTTTTAAAGAAGAAGAAAAAACTCAGGTTTGGAACAAGTGCAGGATAAGCAAAAGATTACAGAATTTTATTTTAGGGTGAACTATCCCTTTAAGTGCTGAGAAGTCGCAGTTTCCCAGGAGGTCACAGTTGTGCCAGATGCAGAAAGAGTAGTTCTGAAAGTATATCTTACCTTCTTCACAGATGCCTTGGACACTCTGTAGAGGTGAATACTGGTGAAGTGTGCATTGATCTTATTGAGTGCCATCTGAAGAGCATCATCTGCTTTGGAGCTGAGCTCGAAAAGGGGAAGACCTGTGATCGCACATCAGAGATCATTGTTAATCACTTAAAGGGTTTAGTTTGCAAAAACTTACACAAAATAAGAAATTTTAAAGAATATTTGAACCATACTATGGAAGTCAATGGTAACCAATTTACAAGATTTTCTAAATAAAAAAGGAGCACCGACAGGTTTGTGACAACTGTAAGTAAATGATGACCGAATTTTTTGTTTTGAGTAAATTGCCCATTTAAGAATTTAAAAAGGACGCACAAAAAAACTTTTGTTGAAATGCTGCAATGTTAAAAATTTCCTTAATAAACATGGTTACACTTTTAGATGTTCAGTTCTGTTGACTACAGTGAAGTATATTTCAATTAACTCTTATTTTATTGTAAATATAGATGATGGACTATTAGACTTATTAGAGTTGGGGTAAGTGGGATGAGTTGATCTTACAATAGTACAAAAATCAGCTAAAATGGACACAAAAGATGTTTTACTGATGTTGGAAACCAGTAACCATCAACTTCAATAGTGGCAACCAGTTTTCAACATTCTTTTAAATATTTTCTTTTGTGCTCAACAGAAGAAGGAAAAAATGAAAACAATTCAAGGGTGAGTAAAAGTTTAACAAAAATGCTGACATGTTTCATAAAAGAAATTTACAAAAACATTTTTACATTAAGTAACAGAGAATTATAATATGTCTTACCAGTTTGTGTCAATCAGATATTTATCACACTCACCTAAGCCTCCCAGAACCTGCAGGAGCAGATAAAGAAAAACACAGCACCTCATTTTCATCTGTCAGTACAGACTGGATGCCTCTACCACTAAACGGTGCTGATTTGAACTGTCCCTTTAGTTCTCCTCCTCCTTTCCTAGTATGAGGCCATGTTTAATTTGGCACCACTCTCCTGCTTGTGCATGTCTGGGTAAAGTGGAACTTTGTGATTTATACTTGATGCTTGTTTTGTCATAATTTGATTTTATAGATGAAAAAATGTCAGACATTTGAAAGCGATGTATTTTGGAAAACAGTCAATTACACAGTGCTACAGTTCACGGCTGTTAACAAATCCAAGTTACGCCATGCACGATAAACAATGGCTTTTTAATAACTTACAAGAAAACGCTATTGTGAAATACTATAATATGGGTTTGTGAGTAAAGTAGGCATATGGGTCATTTTATACGGGATAAAAAGGTTCGGGCCCGTAGCCAGCCTGCAAAATTGCTGGTTCTTTTTTTGGCTTTTTTGCTGGTATTCGCCCTATTTTCTATTTAATTATGAGATTTAAATACTAAATTTTGGTGACATTTTAAGCATTATTTTTAGCTTGTCAGATGGTCATCATAACCACACTTTTTGATGTACCAAAAATATTTTTTTAATATTTTGAATAAATAATGAAAATATGTATTACATTATATATCATTAGGAAAAAAAGTTTTTAATTAAAAACTGTAGCCTATTGTAATTTATTGGGCAAATTAACAAACTGGCCAGCACATTCAACTTTCCTCAGTCAGAATTTGGCCATTTGAATTATAAAAAATTAGAACATAATAATAATAATAATTTAGAGGTTCACAATTTTTCTAGCCTCTCTTGTAAAAAATATATATTTCAAATTTCTTGGATAACAACAATAGGCTAATTTTATTTCAAGAGGTCCAAAGTTTATAGAATAGAAATTATTTGTCAAACGTTTTCTCTATTTAAAAACAATACAGTATAGAGAAAGATGACTTCACTTATGTCAGATGTTTTCTTGCACAGCTGGATGTTGGACTCTTGAAAAATAATTGTTTGCATTGGCCAAAACTGATTAACTGAAGTCGCATCAGGATTCCGCTTGGTCTTAAAAGCCTTCGATGGGTTATTTTTTACTATTTATGACGGCAGCAGTCAAAATAGGACAAATCAGCTCATGAATGGGGTGAGGGGTGGGGTCTTCCAAAACGAAACACAGCGTATTTTACCGTGTTGCATTGGTTACGCGTTTATAATTCAGTTAATCCTGTTAAAAGTAGAATGAATTCTAAACTGAATGCTATCTATTATATTTCTTTCCAAACGTTAACTAAAATGGTGAATCCTCCCTGCATCTGAACAAATTTATTGTGCGTGTAACTTTTATTTGTTGGTTAATCTCTTGAGCTCATAAACGAAGCTGGCTCACATTGTCGGTCAAAGGGAAGATCGAAGGAGGAATGTCCAGTTTATCCACACTGTCTAGACTGTGTCGTGTAAATAATTGCAAAAGAGAACATGCCGGAGAGTGAGATTTAATACGATCTTATCTTGACACTGCGACCGAAATCCACATTCTCTAATGAAAGAGCTCGTTTTTTGTAAATGTAGGTTACTTTATATGCCAATAAAGAGAGATTGTCGGTGAATAGACTATTTGACAAGTTTCCTTGGTAGTCAGAATAACTGAAGAAACACTTCTCGGTTGGTTGAAGTCTATTTAACTATTACTAAAACCTTCGAACTACTCCCTTGTCCCCAAAATAAAGATGTGTTCAAAGTTTATCGAACTTGCTGATAGTTTGGATGCTATGTCCCAATAATAGAGCCACACTGTATGGGATTGTTGCAATAGAATTTATCATTATTACAGCTTGTTTCAATCAAATTTTGCACAGAATAAGATTTATGAAACATCAAAAATGTCAAAATGCTGATACTGCATTAGTCATCACATTTACTACATTTGATTATCCTTAGTCTGATTTTTGAAAAGGGTTCAAATATGCAACGATACCACAGAAACTAAACATGCAGAACCGGGGGGATTTTTCTGAAGACCAAAGGACCAAAGAAAATAATCAAACAACTATCACTAAACAACAGATGTGAGATTCAAGGCCGTTGATAAGTTTTGAACATGGCCTTTTTTTTTTTATAAATTCAGTTCTTATTATTATGGTAACACTATAGTTTAAGTTCCAGTTCACATTATTAAAAGCTGGCTTATTAGCTAAATATTATTAAGATATGGGCTGGTTTTTTTAAAAACATGATCTTATTGTACACCACTAATGCCTAGACCCAGCTATACATTACTAATAAGCAGCAAAGTAATGTATTGAGCTAAAAGTCTTAGTTAATGATTTGTTAATAGCAAAAATTGTACATTAAAAATGTATGACCATTATTTTAGTGGTATTTTGTCTGGTGGAGTTGGTAACACTTTACCAGAAGGTTCCATTTGTTAATGTTAATTAATGATAATAAAATTGTTGATATTTAGTCCCTGTTAACTCTAATACACCCTGGTTACTGTATAAGCATGAACTAATTAACAAGCTTAACTTTGAATCTTAACAATACATTAGTAAATGTTGAATACGTATTATGTTAGTAAATACATAAACTACTGCACTGTAAAAGAAATACTGGTTACCTTAAATTTGTAAGCTGAATCAAATTAACTTTAAGTTAACTTTAGTTACAATGAACCAAGAACATGCTGTCATGACTAATTTATCATATAAATTTTTTACAGTGTGGAAGCTCATTGTCAAGTAAAGTGTGATTGAGTTTTTGTAATGTTGGTAAAATGATCAAATAATTTCATATTCTTTAATGTGCGAATTTAGGGTCACAATTGTACATTAGGATGTTTTGACTTTAATACAAGGATTTTCTTTAATTGTTTTGTTTAATTTTTGTTTTTTGCAGACATTAACATTATTTCCTGCAAGAAAAATCATTTTCATATTTTACTGACAATTGGCCCATTCGTTTGCCATCCATTTTTTTGTGAACTTGACAGAATTTTCTTCAGGTTAACTCAACAGGCTGGACACAAAGGTATTACTCTTTCTGTGTATGTTTCTTTTGTGTGTGTGTGTGTGTGTGTGTGTGTGTGTGTGTGTGTGTGTGTGT
>CAIGQQ010005934.1:1840909-1852813 GCA_903798035.1 Danio albolineatus | reverse complement strand
ATATAAAACACACACTAAACTGATATGAAGACAAATAAGGAGTTTTTTTTTTTTTTTAAATGAAACAAATCGACAGCAGTGCATAAATCTTTCCTTCTTGTCATTAAGTTAAAGCAAAAAGTTGGCATGTAACCAACACCAGCAATTCCATTCATGCACTTCTTACTTTAAAGAAAATGATAAAGCAAATGGTCACAAGACAGGCTGCTATGAACTGCTCTAAACATGGAATGATTCACAATCAGCATTATAGAGCCAGTGCAAGCTTAAAGTGCATCAGGCTGATTCGCTACAGTCAGTAATAACAGAAACACAGCTCTGCCACTCTCACGCTCTCAGCGTTGACATCAGAGGCTCCACTGCTGACAGAAATGAACCCTCAAACTCCTGATCTGAGAAGCGGGAGACGGACAGACGGGCCCGGCGTCGCATTTCTAATTGAGTAGCAGGACTCATAGAAAGGATTCGTTCCATGGCGTCTGCGTAATTGTCTTCGTCATCTGCCAGAAAGCCGGTGGGACCACTGTCATAGGGAATTACAATGTCCAACTTTGGACCACCAGATTTGTGAGCCAGAATGATTGTTCCAGCAGCCATACACTCCACTACACCTGCAGACAGATGACAAAGGCTTCTCAGTTTTACTGTCAGATACGAATATGGTTACACTTTATAATAAAGTTCCATCAGTCAGCATTAGTTCAAAATATTAAAGCAGTGTGCAACCTTTGTTTTGTCTTATATTAACATTTTGATCTATGATGATTAACATTGATCTGGGTTGAGGCGTTTACTTTATATGATCATTCAAAATAATATGAATTACACTTTGCACTTTAGCAAAAGGTGGCAATGACAAACACTTAGTTTGAAAATAATTTATTAATCTTTTTAACATTTAATAACCAATATTTAAAAAACACTGACGAACAAACAATAGTAGTTTTTATTATCTAATAGTGATAATATTTACATACAGTCAAGCCCAAAATTCCTCATACCCCTGGCAAATTCTGTTACTTTTATTCTGTTATTAGTTACTTTTATTCAACCTGGATGCACAAGAGGCATCATGTGGGGAATAATTTATTTCCTGGGTTTTATTTGCATTTGAACAAATACTTCAAGTCAGAAATTGCCAGGCACATGAATAATTTCAGGCTTGACTGTACAAAGTAACACATATAATGTTCATTATTTGTTAATGTTGTTAGTGCATTATTTAATGTTAACTTAAGGAACTTAATTGGAAAGTGTTACCAAATGCATAACTGTATTTGTTCATTAATACATTGTCGACAAAAAAGAAAACACTACAAATATACACCAAAGAGTTATTAAACAGAAAATAAATATTTAACATAAAATTTATTAGGTGATTATTATTCTACAACAAACTTTTTTTTTTATTTTGATGAAGACATTCCAGTCACTCTTTTTTTTTAGAGTTTAACCAATACAACATATTAGAGCTTGCAATAATCAGAAAAGTGTATTTATTACAGGATAAAAAGAGAAAAGGTACATCTAGTGTTTTGAGATCAAACTGGCTGATATCTTACCAATGCCAAAATGTTCGTTCCACATTGTGTGCAACCCGATGGTGGCATCTGTCAAATCTTTCTTCAGCTCCTGAAATGAAATATTGAGCTTAAACTCCACCCTGTCTGCTATGCCCAGCTCCTGGCACAATCCTCTCAGCATCAGGACCCGATCTTCATCCTCCTGGTTCCGACATCCACCAATCAGCACCAGCTTTAGAGCCTCTCTTGCAGCAGGCTCCGCCTCCTTCCTGTCCAGAAGCTTTTTAAATGCCCTGATCTGCAGCTGATGGTCTTTTTCTGGCCGGAACTGACCCACGGAAACTAGACTGTGACACTTCTTTCGCTCTTTCTCTTCATCGTCTTCCCCAATTGGGACATCCAGGAATGCCTGAACATCGCATGGTGGGTAGACCACACTGGTGCGGTTCGGAGCACGCCACAGAGCCAGAATGTGACCTAAAGTCCAGGTGGAATTGACCATGACCACGTCACTACAGGAGCCAGCCAGGCCATACAGCAGTGCGAAGACACAATAATAAATCACTTTGACGGCACTGAGTACAGGGTTGCTGGAGATGTAGTCAGCATTATTGAACCTGGAATGAACATTTACAAATGTAGTTGCACATCAAATGCATGTAAACGTATATACAACGTTACTTGAACCATTCAAATGTTTTCTTCTTACCAAGATAAACATACACCTTTATAACCGTTTTTACAATAATGTTAATTAAATAATAGTAGTCCAGTATTATATAATAAAACTGTCTAAAATGCTCTTTGATTAGTTATAATTAGGGCCAGACGGAATCTGCGGAAATTTTTTGCTATTTCTGCGGAGCATTTTGTTAAAAATCTGCGGATTCATGCGGAAGGAATTTGGAAGTACCATAACTAAAATCTTAATATATTGAATAAAAAGTAATACCTTTTTAACATTTATTCAATGTTTACAATGCGAATCTATTTACATCCACTTTATTTGGAATTTAACTTGGAATTTCATAAATAATTAAATTATACTGAAGCCCATTTGTAGGTATGCCGATACAAATGCAGTACTAGCACTTAACTAATTAGAATGCAACACGCTAATGCACTGTGCAAAATAAATTGAAATTCATGCACAGTTAATAAGCAAACTGGAACATATTTAACTAAAACACTGTCATTGTGGCATTATTGAAGCCCATTATGGAGTGTAAAGTAATAATTCAACATTAAACATGACATAAATGCTTCACATTTCATTTAATAAATAATAGTAATACAAGACTATCTTGACTAACCTGGGGTTTCTTTCTCGAACCACAGACAGCATGTCCGTGCTGATGGTTGGGTAGTGCACATAGCTTCCCACATGACAACCACCCAGATAGCGGAACACGGGTAAGGTGAAGGCGTAGCCCATTGAGTCAATGTAGAGATCTGGAACAAACTCAGTCAATGCCTCCCACCCCAAGAAGATGGAGCCCACACTCTGCCCCAGAAGGGTGAAATGTGGGTAAAGTTTTGCCTCCACCAGCAGACGATGCTTCAGAAAAACAAACTTAACGGGTCGGGGGAGTCTGATGTTAAAGCGTCTCCGTGCTCCATCCAAAATCTCTTCTGCTGTCACCCCCTGATCACCCGTGTAGACCACGAAGGAAACATCTTGGTATCTGCAGTGCAAACATATAGAATTTATTTGTTCATTATGGTGAAGGCCACTTTGTATTTCCAACTGAAATTGAATACAGAGATACGACAGGGCTTTCTTTTGCACATCATTTCCATTATAGCAAACTTAACGGTAAGAGAGGGCATTAAGAAGCAGTTGCTATGGAAGCCCTCAGGTTGACATCAACAGAAGGGTCGTCACTCCGAACTCAGCACATGAGCAGAATCTCATTTAAGAATTATTTTAAATCATTTAAAGTCTTTAAGACAATGGGTTTTACCCATTTGTCATTAAGTTTTTAACATTATCATATTTCGTTTGATCACTTATTCTTGTGTTCTAGTTTACTTTAACATAATTATTAGGGTTTTTTTTTACTATTAATGCTAATATTTGACTAAAATTATTACTCTCCATTATATTTCCTTATTCCCTTCACAAATGTATTTTTTTTAACTAAACACATTTAATATACTTCGTCACTACAAAATCCCTTCTTGTAAATTTAATTGTGTGCAAAAAAAGTGGGACATGTTGTCTTTGTCCCATTTTTTGTTTTGTTCCAGAATTTAACCTTTATGTGCTGTTGGTGATATTTTAATTCACTGGGGTGATTTTAAATCTTAATTTGGCCATACATTTTTTTGTGTTTCAGCTATGAGAATGATTTTTGGTGACAAATCTTATTTTGACAGATATTTAGAGAAATGCTTTAATTGTTTTTTAAATGCCTCAGTTAAATATTTATTTTAATTATTTTTTTTTTTTGCATAAATCTGTTAATCAACCTCAGTCCTGATCAAAACTACTAAATGTTTAAAAAAATTACAGGATTTTAACTAAGATTAAAAGCCAATGTTATTACTAATCAGTTACATGTCCAAGACTTTGATAAAAGGTAAAAACAGTCCAGTCCACAATTACTTTTTGTATTGAAAATGCATCATTTTATGTGTTTTTTGACCAAATCGGTGACATAATTTATGCATTTGGCAATTAAAAAAAATGTAAATCCTGTAGTTTTAAAAAACATTTAGTAGTTTTGATCAGGACTGAGGTTGATTAACAGATTTATGCAAAAAAATAAATAAAGTTATCTGATGCATTTTTACAGCAGTTTAATTTAGTGGAGGTTTTCATCCCTAACATAACAAAAGGGCAATAAATTTTAACAGTGCACAAGGGTTAATTGATTAATTTGAAACACTGGTCATTGTAAATCAGCACCTTTCTCTTCACAGCTGAGCTGTATTGTGGTTTAGAAAGATAAACCAGTCGACTTATTATGCTAATTCAGCTACAGTTATTGTTGTTGCTGCTGGGGGTCCCAAGACAAAGAGTGACTTCAAGGTCTCAATGCTTTTTTAGCAAATACCATGTTACCATGTTTACTTTTAATTGTTTAAAGCATTTTCAACAGTTAAAAAAATATAGCTTGTGAGTTATTTGTCATGAGGGATAATAATTTAAGATAATATGATTTCAAAATTAGAGCTGCAAAATATATAAAAATTACTGAAATATCGAAAAATGTGCATATTGCGCATGGTCTGCAATACAATTGAATACAAAAGTATCTTTGAGTGCCTGCCACTAGCATAGCCTCTGAAAGCCTTTTTAGCACATCAGGCAATGTCCACACTCATAGCAGCTGAAATATCTGACCTGTTTTGAAGAGCCCGTAAAGCACACCACAGCACTCTTTCTCCTCCTCCTCCTGCATTGCAGTATGGGTGGAAAAATGCCACGGCAGGCTGACCATCCTGAGCTCTCCTGGTTGTCCTCTTCATCTGCAGCCAACTTCTTACACCCATGATGAAGAGGAAGAGGATAGCTGTCAGGATGAAACTCAGATAGAAGCATGGTAACATAAGAGACCAGAGTAACCTGGGGAAGCAAAAAAACAAAATAAAAACATAAGCAATTTATCCAGCATCCCATTAGAAACAGTTGCCATACAAGAGTAGCAATTAAAAATCTAATAAACTGTACTCGGACAAAACAAATATACAATGTTTCAGATTTCCATTATATTCTTATTTTTCCTACTGATAATAGTGTGCTAAACTACCTATTAATCAGACAAAATGATAACATGTGAAAGTCATGTTTATTTCAGTAGATTGAGGTAAAGTTGGTTTTATATTCCCACATTCATTCATTTTTGAATGGTTACAACTTGTGACACGCTCCCTATATTGCTTACCAAGCTACTTTAAATATTAGGTCTGATGTAAGTATGACTTTAAAACAGCATTAGCACTATCAGAATCAGAATGAGCTTTATTGCCAGGTATGTTCACACATATGAGGAATTTGTTTTCGTGACAGAGCTTCTACAGTGCAACAGAATTACAGAGACAGGACAAAAAACAGATAATAAATATATATATTTTTTAAAAATAAAAAAAAATAAATATATATATATATTATTTTTATTTATTTGACAGTGAACAATGTTGTACTTTGATAGTCACGATTTCCCCTATTATTTTCTAATTTGCAAAGAATACATTTGAGCTAGTCAATGCAAAAAAATAAAATAAATAAATAACAGTTTTCAGCAAAATACAGAAACTGTTCATTGTGTAAGGAAGTATTTTAAAGTACTTTAGAAATATTTAAAAATGTATCTGTCATTATTTTCAAACTTATATTTGATTTACCAAAGTCACACAAGTGCCAATTTCAAATCTGTCACATCCATAACAACACTTTTTCCTCATAAATGCAAACATATTAAATAAAATGAAATCAATTATTTTTGTTCTATAGAGAGCTAACTTTCATCCTTTTGATTATCATTACTTCTTTTGGGTTGTGCAGTTTAATTCACAGAATTTCTGCAAAGTATGTTGTATACTGTAAACTCTCAGACTTTTTGGGTCACATCCATAACGCATGTTTATTTTTCTCATTTAAAGTACAAAAGATTGATATTTTTTTGCTCCCTTACCTCTGTGGTCAGTTGTTCTGGAAATTATAAACAGAGGTTTCAAGATGACATTAACATATACTTTCAATGTGAATTTATGTTTTGAGTTTTTACTACAAATGTCAAATCCGTAACGCTGAAATTATATTATTACAGAGAAAGTCCGAATATGCGAATATAAAACCAACATTACCCCATTTGACTGGTAGATTCATCCATTCATTCTAAAGAGACAAAGAACTCATCAAAGATATTATCATTATGCATTCATCTCTTAGAAAATTAATCAATGTTAACCTAACGTTACACAATCTATACAGTTGACAAAATAACTTTAAGATCAATACCTAATTAAATCGCATAGACAAAGGGAGAAGTGATCGTGAGCTGACATCTTTTCCAAATATTTGACAACACAACACGTCACCTGACAGAACCCGGAAGCGCTTTTCTAAACTTCTTCTGGGTTTTTACTGGAGGTTAACAAATGGCATGTTCGCCACCTGCTGGACCGGAGCTTAAATGCTAACAAAAAAGTAAACGAATCTTGCCTTTGCAAGCCACCTAGTGTTAGGATTAGGAGTTAGGCGTTAGTCATTAGGAAACAAAAAAATATATATATATTTTTCTGCAACATGTTTATTAGAGGCCAGCAATGTCGTCCTTAACTGTTAATTTTCCCACCATGTTTATTATAAAATAACAACAGTTCTTAAACAAAAAAACACGCTTATAAACCCTGTTGATATAAAAATATACACAGAGCCAGTTCAAAGTAAAGTTTAACCAGTAAACAAATAGTTCTAGATCAATACTGGCCTCTTACCTTGTCCACATTATTGCACAAACTATTTGAAGACAGAACAAAAAAAATGAGACCCCTAATACAGCTGGCTTACTTCATCTGTTTTAGCATCTTTCTTGAGACGTGTCTCTGCAAAGTGAAACAGTAAGTGCATTTTCCCTAAAAGCTTTATTTAATGATGTTTTAATTTGCTTAAATTTAGCGTATGCGACTTATCAGATCTATGTGGTTTGTTAATATTTTGTAGGCTAAGGGGCTTCTTAGTAAAATTGATTATTTAATCAGTGTAAGACTCAGCAAAAGTCGGGCAGTTGCTTTTCAGAATAAAACATGATGATGGGATTTTTGACAGTACAGATTTGTTTTGATCTAATATTCAAGCACATTTAAGCAGTTTTGGGGAATGACATCAGGGCCATTCAGATACACAAACATTGTAGTGTCAACATGACATATAGGCAACACAGTGGCTTAGTGGTCAGCACAGTCGCCTCATAGCAAGAAGGTTGCTGGACCAGTGTTATGTGAATGTGAGAGTGTATGTGTGTTTCCCAGAAGGCTACTGGGTTGCAGCTGGAAGGGCATCTGCTGTGTAAAACATATGCTGGATAAGTTGGTGGTTAATTCTCCTATAAAAAGCTAAGCGGAAGGAAACTTAATGAACTAACAAATAAATATATATATATATAGAGAGAGAGAGAGAGAGAGAGAGAGAAAGAGAGAGAGAGCGAGAGAGAGAGAGAGAGAGAGAGAGAGAGAGAGAGAGAGAACTATAATATATAATATAACTACAATATTTATGTATCTATTTGAATGGCCATCATGTTATTCTCCAAAACTGCTTAAATGTTAAAACAAATCTATACTGTATGTTATTTTATTTATTTATTTGCTTTATTCATTCATTCATTTTCTTTTCGGCTTAGTCCCTTTATTAATCCAGGGTCGCCACCGTGGAATGAACCGTCAACTTCATTCATTCATTCATTTTCTTTTCGGCTTAGTCCCTTTATTAATCCGGGGTCGCCACAGCGGAATGAACCGCCAACTTATCCGGCATTTGTTTTACGCAGCGGATGCCCTTCCAGCCACAACCCATCTCTGGGAAACACATTCATACATTCTCATTCACACACATACACTATGGACAATTTAGCTTACCCAATTCACCTGTACTGCATGTCTTTGGGGGAAACCGGAGCACCCGGAGGAAACCCACGCAACCACGGGGAGAACATGCAAACTCCACACAGAAATGCCAACTGGCCCAACCGGGACCTGCCCCAACCGGGGATCGAACCAGCGACCTTCTTGCTGTGAGGCGAACGTGCTACTCACGCGCCACCGTGGCGCCCCTGAACCGTCAACTTATCCAGCATTTTTGTTTTACGCAGCAGATGCCCTTCCAGCCCCAACCCATCTCTGGGAAATTATTTGCTTTATTTATTAATTTATTTTTATGTGCAACATTAATATCTTTCTCTTTTCACACAACACACAGTGACCAGGTTTTGGCTATCACTGTATCCTCACAGGAACATGTGGAAACCTTACAGAACCTTACAAATCACAACGAGGTGGGAGATTTTCTGATATCTGCTGACAAGCATTCTGTACAGTAAATACATAAATCACCGAGACGTGACTTCTACTGTAGATTTTGAATTACACAAACACTCAAGTACAAATTTTACAAATATCCTTTACAATGTTGGCAGTAAACTGAATTGTAACTGATCCTCAGATCGGTCCTGCGAGCTTGAGTTAAACATTTCTTCTGTGTTTGTTCAGACAGTATTGTGGCAACCTGCTTCACCCACTTACATTACAACAAACTCTGAAGTTCACCTTTACATTCAGTCAACAAGTGTAAAGTTTGTCACAGAACACCTTCGTAAACATGCCATTACGTTTAGGTAAGCAAATGTGTTTTACTTAATACTTCAAGTTTACTTTTTAGTAGATTATTTGTTCGCATTTATATTATTTATCAAATGCATGTGACATCTGGATAATTTGTTCAGAGTTCTTGTGGAAAACACAGCAGCACTGGTTGCGATGCAGATCAGAAATGATACATCAGATCCCCGAAGCGGAGGCGTCTTCTATGAGAGATATCATTCCTTAGAAGACGTAAACAAATAAATCTCATCAACATTTTCTTTCAATTTACTGAAAATATTCTTTTTTGAAATCCTGCACAGTCTGACCAAACTTGTTTTTCAGATCTATTACTGGATAAATAAGACCAGCCGAGAACATTCAGACATGGTGAAGGTCATTCTTATTGGATCATCTTCTGAGAAACGGCCACTCTATGTACTGAAGGTGCATTTATTTATTTATTGTGGATCTGAGCACACATACATACTCCTAATTAAAATGATGACCAGTCTCTTTGTCTGTAGCTATCAGGAAGGAGAGAAGAAGAGGTGAACAGGGCCATGTGGATGGACTGCGGTATTCATGCACGGGAGTGGATCGCTCCAGCCTTTTGCATGTGGTTTGTCAATTATGTTAGTGTTAAATCTACTTTCAGCATTAGCTTAATTAGCTTAGCTATCATGCTGTGTCATGCTGTTTTCTTTTTCATCGGCTTAATAACATTGTACTTTTTGTACCTGAAAACTGACGTAAATTTACCCCTGAGGCATTAAATCAGGTTTATTATTATGTAAATCTATATTGCATGTTTAAATAAGCAAATTGGTAAGATCTTCGTAAGTGCATTAGTTTGTGCTTTTTTATTGTCCTGTAATTCTCTGACTACCTGAGGCAACACTTTATCATTGTTTTACATGCATTTTGATCAACATCCTTATAATCTGCCTCTCTTTTTGGTGTATATATTTTCCCCAGTGTTTACAATGTTTGCCTTGCTTGGCTGTTCAGTTCTGTGTCTTTATTTGATCTTGTACTGCAGATTTATTTATTTCATTAATTATTTGCATACTTGATTTTGACAGGCACTAGCATTTTACAACCAAAACACTGAAATCACAGAGATGCTGAATAAAATGGACATTTACATCTTAACAGTGATGAACCCAGATGGATACAAATACACTTGGACAACAGTATGCTAAAATTATTGTTGTTATTGTTGTCGTTAAAGTGCATTTTATATGTTGCTTGAATTACACTATTTCATGTGGCTGTGAATTATTCTTTTCCCAAAAAAATGGGTAAAGTGCACCATGCATTTTTTTACCACATCAGTTTACCACAAAATCTAAAATACAAAAGAGTATCAGCTCTTTTCCTCACTAACTTTGCCATTTATAATTTACTAAACAGGATCGTATGTGGAGGAAAAATCGTTCTGAAAACAAAGACAGCTATTGTGCTGGAGTTGATTTGAACAGAAATTTTGATGCAAACTGGTGCAGTAAGTGCCACATACAGTTATATTTCTTAAGCATATTTTGTATTTTAAACTCTAACAGGCTAATAGTCTCATAAGCACTGTTAAAACACTTTATCCTGACTTACTTCTCCCGCTTTGTTCTAAAGCTAAGGGGGCCTCCAATGATCCATGTGATCCCACATATTGCGGTGAGTTCCCAGAGTCTGAACCAGAGACCCAAGCTGTGGCAAAGTTCCTGCGCTCCCACAAGGACACAGTCAAGCTGTACCTCTCCATTCACTCCTATTCTCAGATGCTCTTGTTTCCTTATTCCTGTTCATATAATGAGGTTCCAAACCACGATGAACTGGTGTGTGCACGCATCTGAGCTGGTCATGGGACATGCTAAATAATAAAAGTGAAAAATGTAGGTTTATAAGTAAATTTGTGTTTCTTTCTGACAGGTTGAACTTGTTAAAGAGGCCTCAACGAAAATACGCAGATATTACAGGAATAACTATAAATATGGACCCGGAGCAAAAACCATTTGTAAGACTTTTTACCAGTTATTACAAATAACTAATAAGTATTTTACTTCTACCAGTATATTTTAAAATCTGTTTTTGTTTTTTTCATTCACTAGATTTAGCTCCTGGAGGCTCTGATGATTGGGCATATGATCTAGGGATAATATATTCCTTCACTTTTGAGCTCCAAGATCGTGGTCAATATGGTTTTCTTCTCCCCCCCCAGCTTTATCCCACAGGCTTGCAATGAGGCTCTTCTGGCTGCAAAGGTCATAGCTTTACATGTGATCAACAAAACTCAATGAAGTTTTCTGCTACAGACAACCTGAGCAAATGCAATGCGCTACAGATTCAAATGATGAACTTTTTCATTTGTGTAGGCTACCTTAAATGTTCTCATTTCAATTCAGATGTAGCACTTTATTTTACAGTCCAGTTCCACATGTACATACTGCATAATTACAGCTAAAATAACTGGGTAATAAATAATCCCGAGCCTGATACCCTTAAACCTGAGCCCTAGAGCATTAAAGTGCATGTAGGTCTTCTGTAAAATAAAGTGCAAACAAAAAACCCTTTATAAGTAAAAAATAATAACAATAAAGAAATAAACCTTGAGAGTGCGTTGATTTATGTGTGTTTATGTCTGTGGTTTAAATATTCCCATGTTGTTTGACAAAATATCACCACAAACCTACCACAATATTTTGATCAAGAAAACAGCTTATAAACCACCCCAAAAATGACTAGTATTATTTTTTTTACCAAAATATGCAGAATGTTTTCTGTGAAAATTGTGTTTTAGCAGATTAAATAGCCTATATACAGTTTGTAGAGTATATGTTACTTTATAAGTCTATATAAAACATAGAAACCGTGCCTGGTACTAGATTTTCATGACTAGAGCAATCAAAAATTGTGGTAGGGAAATATGTAGATAAAATATTTAATATTAACTTTTTTTTCTCAATTTTCAGTTTTGCCATTTTGTTCTGTAAGAACTATTAAATGAGACAAATTGGTGATGATAGATAGATAGATAGATAGATAGATAGATAGATAGATAGATAGATAGATAGATAGA
>CAIGQQ010005934.1:1827221-1839199 GCA_903798035.1 Danio albolineatus | reverse complement strand
ATATATATATATATATATATATATATTTGCCAGCTTGTAATTTATACTTTTCATTGTACTTGAAGGGCACAATATTAGCTGGCTTATTCAGTCAGGATGAACTCTTAAGTTCCTAGAAAAAAAGAATTTTTGAAAATTTTGCCGTTTTTACACCAGTAATACATGATATGATTTTTAATTCTAGGAAGACTATTTGGCAGACCTTTATTAGCTCATTCACTTCTTTATAGCAGTGCCTGTTCTAGCACAGCTGGGATTACAAGTGTATGTTAATTGAGCAAATGTGTGGCTACACTGTAAAACATATCAATTAACCGGTTTTGTATTTTGTGGCTCACATGGTGTTTTCTGTATATTTATGGTTGTAAATTGAGACTTTAATCTCTGCTGTGTTGATTTTTGATGTTAAAAATTTAAGACTGCAGATAAACAGAGATATCTATTGGCATTTTAGTAGTTTGAGACAAGATGTTATTCAAGAAGTAATATCAAGAGGTGTAAGTAATAATAAGTAATATATAATAATATTAATAATAATTAATAAGTCTGTTAAAAAACAGAAAAACACTGATGGTTCATTACCAGGTCATTGTACTGTGATTTACAACACAAACACAGGCAATGTATCGCTTCAAATGATAAAAATGTACACTAAAGTCAATTTTCAAACTTTACAACATCAAAAACTTTTGGCGGAAAGATCAAGATCTTGTTACAAAATTCAAGAGTATAAATGAAAACATGAATCACAAAATATGGAAAACTGCTAATTTACTGATATGTGTTAGTATTTTAACGGGTTACAAGACGTACCCATTCAAGGAAATGTTAACAGCATTTCCTTGTGGCCTCTTTGTGTGCCTGTTTATTTTTTTAGTCTTGATGATTTGGCAAATTCTCTTTAATAATGGTTTTAATCATATAGCTTACATCTATATTCTATCTATAAGTTAAGGTAGTTTTGGCTTAAAAATCAGTGGATCAGTAGATCATGTTAAAGAGTCAATGTGCCTTCAAATTCATCACAAGAGCTACAACATGAAAACTTGGTAATTTGAAGCCATATTGTTTTTGGTCATGAGTAACGTTGAGCATGTGGACTCTCATTTGCTGTCCTCCGTCTCTGGGATCTTTGTAATTGAAGTGTGTTCTATTTATCTTTAATTCAGCCCTGCAGAATGTCCAAGATCAGGCGGAAGGTTACAGTGGAGAATTCGAAGACCATATCGGACAGCAGCAGTAGCACGACCACCCCCTCCCGCAGGCCCAGCGTGTTTGAGAGACTCGGGCCCAGCACGGCCAGTAATGCAGCAGAGGTAGGGATTATGGTCACTTGCTTTGGTCCTGTTAAAACAGAACACCTGAATACGTGGAGCGTAGGACTGGACGATATGACAAAAATCTTATATCATGATATAAGTCATCTCATGTCCTGAATCTGATAATGAAATGTATCACATTATAGTACCATTTCTGTATATTAATAGCAGATATATAAAACACTTTTCAAAAATCAGTAACCGCAAGTCCAACATACAAATAAACAAATATCGCTAAATAAATTGGCAAGTGTAAACATTGTACTTTCAAGATTGCAGTGCTATTTCTTTATGTTTCTGTCTGTATGTGTATTATATGTATTATGTGACATCACAAAATAAACAATAGAGTGTAATATAAAATGTTTTTATATATTATTTTTATATTCATATCGTCATGTGTCACAGGCATTTTGTGTACCTAAAATACCCAGTAGTACTGTCTAGGTAGTAGCTCATTGTGCTTTTACACCTTAAGTGCTTTAAATGCAACAGATTGACTCATGTTTGCGTTTTCTGCAGACTCATTGTAGAAACTGGTTAAAGACTGGGAACTGCAGTTACGGTAACACGTGTCGATACACACATGGAACCCCATCACGAGGAAAAGGCTTCTCTGGAACGTTCAATAGGTGTGTTTTTTTAATAGATGTTTCTTTTGCTTTATCAGAATGTACTTATTAAAGTACCTAGCAGGAAGCTTGACTTTTTGGTATGGGTGTTTGTGTGTAGGTCAGCCGAGAGGCCCACTGGGGATCTCCGGGAGAGGATGAAGAATAAGAGACAGGATGTAGATGGTGACGCTCCGAAAAGAGACGCAGACGAGCCCACTTCACCCACAACCAGAGTACGCTGTTTTAAAGTAGATTGTTTTGGGGGAACATATAAACAAGGGTTTCGCTACTGAGTTTTGCAGTTGTTGATAATGTTTTTGTTTTTTCTGATTAGCAGCGAGATTCATCCCGAGGCAGACACAGAGAAAAAGAGGATATTAAAATCACAAAGGAACGCACTCCAGCTAGTGAGGAGGAAACAGCAGATTGGGAAGCCAGTCGTGAAGGTGAAAGATTAACTAAAACACACTACAAAGATTGATTTGATTAAAAGACAAAAAAAAAAATAGCACACAGAAGACTAAAATTCTAAAAGGGATAGTTCACCCCCCAAAAAAATCCTGCCATTTAAAACCTTTATGAAAAATTATGGAAAGTAGCAGGTAATGAATGACTTTCATAGTATATGAAAATTTTCTACGTAGGATGTCAGTGGCTACCAGTTTCTATTGTTTTTCAAAATATCTTATTTGTGGTCTACAGAAAATGTTTGGGTGAACTGTCCCTTTAACCCAATGTACTTCCAAATTTATAATACTTTTATCTTTGAACGTTTAAGCAGTTTTAATTTATGTCTTCTGAATAGACATGTTTACTTTTTGATTAATAGATTTGGCTTATTTTGGCCATATGGGATCCCTATCACGGACATAAGTGATTGTATTTGACCTTTTATTTGCTATTTTGAAGAGGTCACAATGTCTATTTATCATATGTAAATAAATAAAAAATAGATGTATTAATTTGTGTTTTAAAGAAAAAAGCGAATGGGTTTGGAATTACATGAGGAAGAGTAAATGATAGCAGAAAACTTCAGAGTAACTCCAGCTTTTACAATCTTCACAGCTTTGCGTTGTTGACTCCCTATAAGTTTAGTTCCAACTTTTTGAAATCATTGTTTTCATGTCTTCGGTTTTACTAGATTCTGATAACGGTGATTACGATTACGAATTATCTCTTGAAATGAAGAGACAGAAGATTCAGCGGGAGCTGATGAAGCTGGAGCAGGAGAACATGGACAAACGAGAAGAAATTGTCATCAAGAAAGAAGTACGTTGCATAATTACATTGTGTTTGATTTTGTATCTATACTTCAAAATTTGAGTGAGAGTTATCCTGAACCCTGAGTAAAGGCAAGCGTATTCTCAACAGGAATCGGTCTCCAAAACCAGGACCAGCAGTAGTTCTAAGGACAGGGTAGGTTTGAACACAGACATGCAAGGAAAAAGTCCTTAAAGCAGTGGTCTCAAACTCAATTCCTGGAGGGCCAAAGCTCTGCAGAGTTTAGCTCCAATGATGTCCAACTCACATGTGCTTTTTTTAGACTAGTCTTAACCACCTTGATTAGTTGGATCAGGTGTGTCTGATTAGGGTTGGCGCTAAACTGTACAGAGCTGTGGTCCTCCAGGAATTAAGTTTGAGACCTATACGCAAATTACACACAAAAATTAACCATTCTTTTGGAGAGTAAATAGTGAGTAAAGTTTAATTTTTGACTGAAATTTCCCTTAAAAATGGCTCTATTAACATTGTAAATAGCCTTTTAGCCTAGACTGCTTTTTATAGTTTATTTAGATGTGGTTTTGATCTGTTTTAGGCTTCTCCTGAGCACACCAGCTCTAAGGGATCGCCGTCATCTCGTAAATCCAGCGGCTCACCCAAACACAGAGGTGGGAAAGGTGGGAATCCCAGCAAGAAAGAGAAGAAGTCCTCCACTTCCTCAGTTATTTCTTCGCCAGTGTCTGACCAGACCAGGGCAGAGGAGACTGACAGCAGGTTAGTATAATATTCAGCATTTAAATTGAACCTGGTTAAAACGAGATTAGTTTTTTAAAAAAATAATTGAAATACTTGACTTGCTGTATATTGTTTTTAACAGGTCATCTAAGAGTGGTCATGGTAAAAGAAAAGGACCACGGACACCCAGTCCTCCACCTCCAGTCCCTGTGGAGAACCCAGTGGTTGGAAAAAAACACAAGAACAAACACAAGAACAAGGATAAATCTGAGGACAAAACAAAAGAAGGCAAAGAAAGAGGACGAGATGCAGAGAAGCACAAAGAGAAAAAAGAAAAGCGCAGGTATGGTCATCTAGATTTTGCAGGTATGAAATGTAAAAGTGTAGATTGTACTAATGTACTTTGAAACTGCAGTACTGGAAATATTTTGGTACTGTATTAATCTATTACTATTGAATCTGTTTGTCTTCCCTGCTTCATCCGTTTGTGAAAGCAATTCTCATCTTATTTGTTATGAATATTAACATGACATATTCACCTTTAACCTTTACTTTCTTGTAGGGACCGTTCAGATAGTTCTCATAAAGCCAAACGCTCAATGACTTCAGAAGAACGATCTGGAAGTCTATCCCCACCTTCCAGGGAAGCATCTCCCCCAGCCAGAAGGAAGTCATCATCTCCCAAACCCTCTTCTAAACAAACCTCACAGCACAGGTGAGAAGAGCTGCACTTATTAAATGGTAACAAGTGGAGCCACAATCTTTTATTCCATCTATTACAATCCCCAAATTATTTGTCTGTTTGATTTGCAGTTTGCCCCCAGTTTGTTTAAACCCATAGTGTGTCGAAGGGCTGGGCACTATGGACAAAATATAAATTAGAAAACCGATTATTCTATCTATCTACCTATCTACCTATCTATCTACCTACCTACCTACCTGCCTCCCTCCCTCCCTCCCTCCCTCCCTTCCTCTTGTGGGTATCTCCCTCCCTCCCTCCCTCCTGTGGGGACCCGGGGTAGAATAGGTCCCTAGCACCCCCTTGCTGATCGTAAGAGGCGACAAATGGGGCAACTTGTTGGCCGTGAGTTGCGACTTGTGTCAGTGGAGGAAGAGATCCTGGTGCTTGAGGATTTTGGTTTGCTGCGGCTACCACTTATCCAACACATCACTTTGGCTCCTACTTCATTTAGACGAGAGGTTGGAAAGGCCCGTTCCAATCAATTGGCTTGTCAGGACTTGCCCTGGAACTATTTTGGGATCGCAATCAACCAAACAATTTTCATTCCTTCCAGAAGGCGCTGGCGTAGGGTCAATTGAGTAGTATAGACTTTGTTTATATGCTCAAGTATACCATTTCTGTATCCTTGATGTGCATCCAGTGGATGTCCGTGGCTCTGTACATCCCCTTGTAGGACTCCGAGGTGGGTGAGGAGCAGAGATGATGAACAAATTTCTTCTTAAACATGGCAAAAAAACAAAACACAAAAAAACGGATACTGGATCAAGATTTGGAGACTGAACTTTCGACTGATTTTATTTTTTCATCTGAAAATGAAAACTGGCAAAGATTTATTTTATTAGAATCCCTGACTGATGACATGCCCCTTACCAAACTGTCCCCTTTTGCAATTCACTAAGGAATCACAGGAATTGCAGGAGCAGTAAAAGATATCAAAAAGCTGCGATCTGGACAAATTTTGGTGGAATGTGCTAGGAAAGCAAACTCAGCAAATTTACTACAAGCAACAACTTTGGCTGGAATTACTCTGAAAGCTTACTCTCATCCTTCTTTAAACAACTGCAAAGGTGTAATCCGCACCAGAGAACTCCAAGATATGGACGAAACTGAAATCGCTTCAGAATTAAAACAACTAGGTGTGATTGATGTTAAAAGAATGACAATTAAAAAGGATGGACAGATTATTAAAACAGGAACATACATTTTGACTTTTAACAGACCACAACCACCAGAGAAAGTCAAACTTGGATATCTAAGTGTCACTGTGGACATATTCATACCAAATCCACTGAGCTGTTTCAAATGTCAAAAATTTGGTCATGGATCTGCAGGATGCAAGAATAAGGCTGTTTTTTTTTTTTGCCAAAATTGTGGCGAGGATGATCATGAAATGAACTGCACCAAATCTTCGAAATGTAAAAACTGCCTTGGAGATCATGCAGCTTCATCGAAGAATTGCCCCATCTGGCTCAACGAGAAAGAAATACAAAAAATTAAACATATAAAGAAAGTAAGCTACCTTGAAGCTCGTAAAATAGCTGAAGGACTTCCTGCCTTTAACCTGAGTAAACCCTATTCTGCTGCTCTCATACTAAAGACGCAATCAACTAGTTGTCAGACGGATCTAACTTGGTTGTCCAAAGACAAACCAATAAAGTAATAAAAATAAATAAAAATCAAACTATAAGCAACACAAAAAATTCAATTTCCCAAAAAACTAAGAATGTGTCCATTCAAACCAGTCTGATACAAGACTCGTATCTGGAACAGAGAGAATCAAAAGTGAAAAAGAAACCGCAAAGCACAACAACTCAACAATCAAATCAAGATAAAAGCCGATCTCAAAAAAAAATGACAATCCAAAAGATATTGAAATGACTGAGACTTTGAATAGTCATTTGAAAAATGACATAATACACAGTCAAATTGCATTGGATACCAGGTTACAAGCAATAGCAGTTCAACTTACTCTTCATAGAGCTGTTGCATTATGCTCTATCTATATTCCCCCACATGATGCTGTGATACCTCAAGAACTGGATAAACTTGTTTCACAATTACCAATTCCATATATACTCATGGGTGATTTTAACAGCCACAATCCTTTATGGGGTGAAGACCAATGTGATGTCAAAGGAAGAAAAATAGAAGTTTTAATATAAAATAATGATTTATGTCTACTGAATGATGGAACAAAAACATATCTTCATCCAGGTTATGGTACCTATACTGCAATTGATCTGACAATATGCAGTGCTGATCTTTTCCTTGATTGTTCATGGAGGGTTTGGGATGACCTCTGTGGGAGTGACCACTTTCCAATTGTACTCACATTTCCACATACTGATGTACAACTTAGAACCTCAAGGTGGCAACTCAAGAAAGCAGACTGGCTCACTTTTCAAACTATGTGTTGCGAAAAATTTATTTCAGCAAACCAAGGAAATCAGATCTCTATAGAATCCTTCACTCAGCAGTTAATTGCAATAGCAGATGAAACAATTCCAAAAACATCAACAAAACCACAACGAAAGACCAATCCATGGTTTAATGAGCAATGTAAAAAAGTTATTGAAACACGGAAAAAGGCTGAACGTGTTTTTAATAAACATCCATCAACTGCAAATTTTTATTAATTTCAAAATTTGCAGAGCCCAAGCTCGCAGAACCCTTAACGAAGAAACAAAGTTGAAAACAATTTAATTCAAGTTTAACTTGCTATACTCCCATGAAGAGGATCTGGAATATGATTTGTAAAATGAAGGGAATGGAAAATGGATCACATATACAACATATTAAAAGACAAGGGATACTTCAGACAATGCAGATGGATATAGCAAATACACTAGCTGAATCCTTTGAAAAGAACTCATCAATAGAAAACTGCCTTCCTGAATTTCAACTATTACGAGCACAGCAGGAATGTAAAGAACTGAATTTTTGTTCTGATAACATGGAAGTATATAACCAACCTTTTAAGATGGAAGAATTAATAAATTCTTTAAAATGCTTACATGATACAGCTATTGGGCCAGATAAAATTCATTACCAGTTCTTAAAGCACTTACCGTATAGCTCACTATGCCTTCATTGGATAATTTTAATTTTGTCTGGTCTTCTGGTAAAATACCAGCTTCCTGGAAAGAAGCAACAGTAATACCTATACCTAAACCAGGAAAAGACCACTCTGATCCAAATAACTACAGACCATTTGCTCTAACCAGTTACTTATGTAAAACTATGGAGAGAATGATTAATAACCGGCTTATCTGGATACTGGAATCAAATAAACAATTAACTGACTACCAGTGTGGATTCAGACGTGGAAAGAGCACGTTGGATCAATTAATTCGATTGGAAACTGTAAGAGTCCATGTGTTAGCCCAACGACGAAGCTAACAGTATGGGTGAAGTTAAATGCATGTAAGCCTTTTAGCACATGTGAAAAGAAATATTTTTACTTGTGAGAACGTATTTTAATTCGTTTCCAACTCCGAATTTAATCTGACTCCAATTTATTATAATTTGAATGCTCATACCTAAAGAGAGTTTGATTTAGCCACTAGATTATATCATATTAAGTCAGTGATTGTCAGGAAATATGAGAGTTTAAACAAAAATTGTATTTATTTGTCAGGCAAAGATTTTCCATTCCAATTCACATAATTATACACGATAAGCCAATTCAGATTGTACAACAGAGAATACCTGACCATGTAGAAAGACATTGCATCATACAAGCTCTGGGACAGAACCCAGAAACTTGTACGTTACAACGGGGTCTTCTGGTTACAGAATCCCCCGATCTGTACAAAACCTTAAAGGGCCACGAAACCCCCCAGTCTCAGCGTGGTGTTTTCACACCTACAGTCTGTAAAAGCTCAGTAAAGTGGGTGTGTCCAGCTCGGTTTAGGTAGGAGTGTCGGGGGAGGGAAAGAGGGAAGGTTTTGCATATAAATGGTAGTTTCCATTTGTGCACGCGCTGACTTTCAAACACACAAACACACACACACACATACACACACACAGAGGCAGACGCAGGGTGAGAAATACAGGGACTGTTCACATGGACTTCAGTCATCTAATTATTTGCCAAATTATTAATTCGTGGACTTTAATTGCAGTTTGGCACTTTAACGTTTATTCACGAACATTTCCTGCGTGTTCCCCGTGACAAACCAGATATTAAATGTTAGTAACTGCTGAAGGAGTGCATATTTAATGGAGTATTTGAAACGCACGGCATATTTCAGGAAAATAAATCCTGCATTTCTCTGTAACTAAATGCACTCGGTAGGTAGCGTCAGAAAGCCGTGTGTGTATAGACTAATCTGTCACTAAATGCGGCGAAAAATCTACACGACAGTAATCGTTTGATTAAGATGTTTACACTTTACACGGATCTTTCAGTCTATAACACTGTAGTGATATTAACGTGCTGTAAACTCAGCAACAGCTCTAATCATCTGACTGAGGTCTGTCTTTAAACACTGAAAGAGTATTGCAGACGAAACCAACTAACTTTGCCATCTTCACAAACAAACAAACACCACTAAACGCCTACTTACCGATCAGGTGACATGTTCTCTGCAAACGTATTTGTGACGCATGGTAATACACCACTTTATTCCAACTGCTTGGGTCCACACGCGAGCTTTACTCTCATCTCGGGGAAATGAAAACAAAAACTTTGTTGCGGCACATTTATCAACGCAACACCGACGAACCAATCCTCTCGGCTGGCGACAAAACGTAGCGTCTCTCTGCCGTTTGAAACTTGTCACAGGTAAACGCATCTTCCTGTTTATGTAGTTCATGCATATTGATGAAGCTCCGCGTCATACACAATAGAGCGCTCTGATTGGTTTGAACAAAGGCCATGTCATGAAATAATGCAGCACGCTGACTGACGTCAATTTGTTCGCTTCCGGGTAGACGTCCACTCTACACGCTGGACCACATGCAAAGACCTCAACGGCGTGACGCAGCCTCAAAAATTCATTTCAAACCGGAAGAACGAATTTGCTCGAAATAACGCAAAAACAACCAATTTTCACTTTTTAGTCAATTATATGTGTCCTAATAGTGTTTATAGCAGCGTGGGACACATATATGACTGTCAACAGCCCAAAAAATGTGTTTTGGTGTTTCATGGCCCTTTAACCTTAAATACCCAACAGGGCGTCACAGTAACCCTTGCCTAGTGTATTGATGTGTTAATCACCTCTGGAGGGGGTGCATCTGGCAGAGATTTCATCAAAGTTAAAACCAAGTTCAACAAATACCAGTGAAATATTACAATGACCTTAAGACCACTTTACCAATCACACAGAGACATTTAAAATGATACCAAACATGAATATAAAACTACAAGATGCACCAAGTTAAAACCTTGAACATTTTATGCGAAATGTAAATGGTCTACTCTGATGGAGCAAGGACATACAGTCAGGAAGAGAGCTTAGGATGATTCAGGATGAACAGCTGATCTTCTGATCTTCTTAGATTAGCCAGTTCATTGTTTTAATGCCTGACCATTCTCGTGGTCTTGTCTCGTGGAATTCCATAACAATTTTCAGGGTTTATTATCATGGAGAGACATAGCCAATTCTTACAAAACCTATATCAGAGACGGGTTCATCAAGAAAGAACATGTTGTTGCTGTCTTTTTTGATTTGGAAAAAGCATATGATACAACATGGCGATATGGAATTTTAAAAGATCTTCACCGGATGAGATTTAGTGGAAGACTTTCCATTTTCATTTCAAATTTTCTTACTAGAAGAAACTTTAAAGTTCAAGTGGGAAATACTCTATCAAATGTTCACAAACAAGAACTTGGAGTTCCTCAAGGAAGCATACTCTCTGTCACACTCTTCAGCATCAAGATAAATAGCATTGTGGAAATCATCGGACCAAGCATGTTCTGCAGCCTTTATGTGGATGATCTTTGTATTTGTTACAGAGGGAAGAATATGAGCACAATTAAAAGACAACTACAATTATGTATTCATAAAATTAATCGGTGGTCTGTTGAAAATGGTTTTAAGTTCTCTACATCATGATCCAGAACTTTTTATCAACGGAGATCTGATCAAAGTTGTTAAGGAAATCAAGTTTTTAGGTCTTATTCTTGACAACAAAATGACTTTTATCCCTCATTTGAAATGGTTAAAAAACAAGTGCACGAAAGCTATGAATATAATCAAAGTGTTGGCAAAAACTAAATGGGGAGCAGATTTTAATGTACTTTTGCGTCTTTATAGAGTTCTCATTAGATCCCATTTGGACTATGGGAGTATAATTTATGATTCTGTCAGGAACTCGTATAAACAAATCCTCAATACAGTATACCATCAAGGATTACGACTTGCTTTAGGAGCATTTAGAACATCACCTGTACAGAGTTTGTACACTGAAGCCAATGAACCTTCACTCCAAAACAGACGGCTGAAACTCTCATTACAGTATGCTGTTGAATTGACAGCAAATAAGAACAACCCAGCTTATTTTGCAGTTTTTAACCCACAGTTTGTGCAGTTGTATAAGAGTAAGCCAAAAACCATCAGACCATTTGGTTTGCGCATTAATCCACATTTACAAAATTTAAACATAAACCTGGACATATTAAGTCAAGTACACTTCACTTCCTTGCCTCATTGGAAATTAAAGAAGCCCATAATCAATATGGATTTAGGTCATCAGAAGAAAGGAGCAACTCATCCTAATGTGTATAGGCAACAGTATTTGGATATTAGAAATCAATATTCTCAACACTCACCTACCTTTACAGATGGTTTAAAGGTAGAAAATGCCGTAGCAGCAGCAATGGTAACTGGGCAACAACATTATGGAATCAGCCTGCCTAAAGAATGCACAATATTCACAGCTGAAGCCCGTGCCTTACTTTTAGCATTGGAATATATAGAAAATGTCCAACAAAAGAAATCTATCATTTTCACAGACTCCAAATCATGCCTTCAAGCTATGGAATCTTCAAAGAATAATCATCCTTTGATTGATAATATTTCAACTAAAGTTCATCAATTACAAAATCAGTTATCTATCTATCTATCTATCTATCTATCTATCTATCTATCTATCTATATTAGGCATTTTAACAACTGTCCATTTTTATTTCTTTTAAGTTTGAAGGCATCTTTATAATCTCAAGATATGATCAGTGCTTGCTAGCTATGGGCTGTGATTTTATTATGAATGTATTTCTTGAGGTTAATGTAATATATGACATTGGTTTGCCTTTTTGGCCAAAATATCCTACTCAACTTCTAATTAAAAAATTATATATATATATATATATATATATATATATATATATATATATAT
>CAIGQQ010005934.1:1790210-1827121 GCA_903798035.1 Danio albolineatus | reverse complement strand
ATAAACATTTTTCATCTTGATTTTGTCTTATGTGCTTTTCTTTCTCAGATCTAGAACTCCACCCCGTCACCGTCGCAGTACTTCCCCTTCCTCCAGACTACAGCAGTCTCCATCTTCACATTCAGGCTCTTCAGCCCAGAGACACTCCCCATCCCCTCGCCACAGACGAAGTTCCGTCACCCCCTCAACCTCACCCCCTCCCACTCAGTCCTCACGCCGCTCTCGCTCATCCGTCACCCCCCAGAGGGACCCGTCACCAGCATCTGCCCCTCGCAGGTCCAGCCCCAGTGCCTCACAACGATCGCAGGGCAGGGAGAGGGAGCGGGAGAGGGAGAGGGACAGGGGGAGAGCAGAGCAAGACAGGAGTCCAGCAGTCCAGGAGAGACGGCATGAGCGCAGAGATGGCAAGTCACACACATATCTTCATGGAAGAGTCATTAGAGATTATTTGCCTTTTGATGGTAGCAACTGGAGGTGTGGATCTTCTTATGCCTCATGGTTTGATTTAGAGACTGTTCAGATCTGTGGTCACCAACTTGTTCTTGGAGGGCTGGTGTCCTGCAGGTTTTAACAAGCTAATCAAGGTCTTACTAGGTATACTTGAAACATCTAGGCAAGTGTGTTAAAGCAAATTGGAGCTAAACCCTGCCGGGACACTGGCCCTTCAGGACCAAAATCCATTTTCGTCATGGCTATATTACAGCTTCTCATTCAAAACCTTTAGTTGTTGCTGTTTAATAGCTGGTTATAATCGCACCAAAACATATTAAAAGGTAAGTGAATTATAACAGAGAAAACTTTTCTGTAATCGTAGTAGCGCTGTGCATTGTTTGTTTAACCCTTAAAGGTTACAATCTGACTGAATGACTGACAGGGCTGCACGGTGCGTAAGGCCAGCAAACATGACCTAGCTTTCAGTTATGATGGACACAGTTTCCAAAACTTACTTTATAAAGGTTTATAGTTCTGCATACAATAACTTTATCTGGCTGGAGTTTATGGCCGTTTCACTTTACTTAAGGACACATCAGTGTAGGTCTATTGCAGACATTCATAAATATTCCTAGCAAATCTAATAAATGTTGGATATATACTCGTTGCATAAATGCACTAAATCGCACTTCAGCAGTGTTTATTTGAGAGCGCACAAGAAAATCTCCGCTTGAGCAGTGAGTATTTGAGGCCGTACAAGAAGTTTTGTGCACAGAGGAAATCTGCACACAAGCAAAGAGATTCGCATGGTCGTATTATATAAATACGATCTCGACTTAAAACTGTGCTCATGACATTTGTCATTGAAATAACATCTAAAAAAATCCTAGAGGAAACACTGATTTAGCATACATGCATACACATACACACACATCTATGTTTATGTAGTTAGATGAGTAATGTTTTATATACATTAGTGCAGAAGTGGTCAAATTAGCATCACGTTTCATCAGAAAGTAATATACAGTAGTCAACATTCGAAGTGGATCAAATTCTTTTTTTTTTAACTGTCCTAAAACAAAAATAGATGTTGTTCAATAGTTTTAGAATGACTTTGATGAAAGGTGATGAACCATTTCAAATTTTGACTACTATATATATATATATATATATATATATATATATATATATATATATATTTTTAATCTAAAATTAACATATGAACCATTTTTTTAATTTTATTATTGAGTCCATTTAATGAGATACAATGCTCTATGACTTATTCAGAGCCAAAGATTGACTACTTTTTGTTAGGTAAAATTAACATTTAAACAAGTGGTATGTACGTGCACTGTTTGTTGTCTCAAGCCCATGCGTAACACAGCTTAACAGCTAACCTATTTGTTTTTATATTTTATTTATGAGTTCATTTTTGTCTGTGTGGTGTTTAGTCCTTCATCATGTTTTTAATTTTTTTTCTTCCCTTAGAGAGTCGAGGGAAGCGTGAGAAAGACAGCAGTCGGGACGAGCGAGACTATGAAATCGTGCAGAGTTCGTCTCGAGAGGAGCGTGATTGCAGGGACAGCCGAGACCGCCGTGGAGAACGGGACAGACGAGATATCCGTGAAGAACGGCAACATCGTGGGGAAGTCAAAGACACTCGAGATGCTCGTGCAGCAGAGACAAGAGAACGCTCAGGTCGAGAACCTGTGGAGCACAGAGAGAGGGACCGGGATAGGGAAAGAGAAAGGGAAAGGGAAAGAGAGAGAGAAAGGACTGAAATGCATAGAAAGGAGGAAACAGTGGCCCAGGAAGAAAGGAATTATGGAAGAGGACACGGAAGGGAGGACATGAGAAATGATGCTAGAGCGGACAATAGGAATGATTCTCGAGTTGAAAGAACGGGCAGAGGGAGGGGTCACGGATCAGATGTCACAGAAAAAGGTGAGGGGAACAACTATATACTGAAACTTCACTACACTGTTAAAGTTGTTGAAAGAATGTTACAGTATGTACCCCTTTTCACATTTCTGGGTTTCTCAGTAGCATAAATCGTCATAGTTGTGTAAACATAGGTCGCAGTGAATGGGATTTTTTTCTACAATCCTGTTTGCTGAAATAATAAAAGAAAAACTCCACAATGGTATTATAAAAAAATTCTGAAAAAGGAAAAAAAATAGTGTGAGCAACATAACGGCAGCCAGAAGAGAGAATGACGTCAAATTGACCATCCTGCCCATACACTCTGCATTTCAAATGCCTCACAAAAGAGGTAATCAGTTTTTTTGTAATTTGATGGAAAGATGATTTAATAAACATGTAAATACATATGCATGTTCATACTTTTTTAATGAATCTAAATATTAAAAGCTTACAAGGATTTCAGATGCTGCTGACTGTTAAACGCATCATAACAGGCATGTGAAAATGGTTCATTATTGCAAAATCTATATAAATTTAGATTTTTACATTTGAAATTAATAGTAAGTCAAATGTTTGCTTGCAATTGCTTGGAAAATGTGTGTGCTATAGTGCAGGAAGTTGGATATTAAAGCAGTATCAGCAGATATTAAGCAGACAGTGTACTTATACTCAAATGAGAAGTAATTGGCATGTATTTGCAATGCAAATTTTAGTCTACAAAATGTGCAATAGGGACCATCAAAATAAAGTTTTACCGTTACTTTTCCTGATTTATGCACAAGAACACTACAGTAAAGTAAAAATGTTTTGTGTTCTTTCCATAAAATTTTTGAGTTACTTTTTAAATAACTTAATCATGTGTTTCCATTTCAGCTCGTGGTGGTAGAGCATCTCAGGCTGACACTAGTAGTGCTAGTGGACACGACAGCTGGGAGTCACGAAGCAGCGGTTTGAGAGAGAGGAGCACAGAGAGGAACACTGATCGCGATCGCTATGATGACAGGCCGAGAGGAGAGCAGTCCAGAGATGAAAGACGGGGAGCACATAATGAGAGAGATCGCCGTGACAACAGGGAACGAGGTAAATTATGTCATTAAATGATGCACTTTGTATTATTAACTGAAACTAGCTTACAGCTACTATTTAAAGATCACATAATCATTTACAGTATGGCCTTGGATGTTGAATTGCTTGAATCGGAGTTGTTTTCATGTGCAAATAAAGTAGAGATGCACTGATTGACCAGCCAAGGTGTGAATGTGGCTCTATGTTCATGATTTGCAGCCACAACAACTATGAAAACAATTGCTGCAACAAAGTTACCTTCATCTAAATAAACAATTCAAACTTGGAGTAACATTGGGCAGTACTTTTCTGATGATGCATAACTCAAGTTGTTTAAACTCAAGCCCTATAACAAAGCAGCTTGTTACATGCCAATCACATGCATGGTGAAATCCTGAGGAACAACGTTTGGGCAGAGAAGCACAGCAGCAATAGTGAAAGCGCAGTCATCTACAGATCTATTAGAGGATGCTCATATTGAGCAATTTTAAGAATTTTGCCTGGTTATTTTGATCAGTTTTTTATTTAAGTCGTAATAAACAGAGTTGGGCTTATTCTCTTAATGAGTTATGGGTGTATTTTGAGCATAACGTGCATTAAACCAATCAGAGTCTGATCTCCCATTCCTTTTAAGAGTCAGTTGTATCATGATTTGCTATTTTTCATTTGCTATTTACATGGCAGACTTTGTAAGTAGAACAACTGAACGCTTCACAATCGAGAAAACAGTTAAACACACCATCTGCATTGCGAGGATAAAGAACGAGCCTACTCCATTTGGCCTCTTTACTTTCTCTTTGTTTTACTCTACTCCTTTAAGGAAACAGTGTTGTACGTACTCCACTGAAGCCATCCATTAGCCTACATATTTAATTTTGTTTATGCATGAACATTTTTCAAAACCATTTCTAAATTCAGTTCCAATTTCCAGGAAATGGCTAAAATAAATAATAATAAGGAACCCAAAAAGTGGACAAATTCAAACAAATATAAATATGCATATAATAAATAATACTCTTAGTAATACTGACGTTATACAAATGCAAATTGTCATGAATACATTGAAAAAAGCCCCCAACATGAAGGCAAGGAGGCAGTTTTATATTTATGTAGAAAATAATGATTTTTGTAACATTTTAATCCTTTATTTATTTTTTATATGTAAAAACATTTGTGTATTGCTGTACATCCTGTGTGTATTAATGAATGTGTATGCATTTTGGACCTGCATAGGCGCATAAGAAACCTGATCTGTGCTGGACTTTAGACCAGATTTTATTTGGTCAATGGCGCAGTCTATTTCAGTGCTTCAAAATAGCAGCGCACCAACAATGCGCCTTAACACACCTCCTTTTTAGACCAGCACACCCATAAGTTCACAAAGTACTGCAAATGGATTTGCTATTTAAACAACATGGTGCAAAACATTAAAATTAGTTTTGCACTGGACTGAAAATAGCAACAAATCACAGCAAACACATCTTGCACTTTATTTTTTATGATGTATGATAGGGCCCAAAACATCAGTCACAGCAAGAGCTTTATCATAATGAGAGAAAAAAATACAAAGTGTGGGAAACTGTGATGTTTATTTTTATGAACTGTTCATTTAAATCAGTATTGGCAGTTCACACTTAACAAAAAAATCTGAAAATGGAATCTGCCATGAAAGATTACAGTCAGTGCATCTCTGAAATAGTCAAACTATCTACACAACAAAAAGTCAAGAACTATTGTGGATGGAAGAGTTTTGTATTTGGTAAAGTGATGTTAAACTAACTGTGCCTTTAGTGAATGAGCACTGTGTTATGTATAAGAGATTGCATTTTTATGGCCTTTTTTTTTCTTTTTCATTTTCTTAAAACCGATTTATAATAATTTTTATTCTTTTGTTTTTACTTTCTATGTTTATTTTATTCTTGTTTATGTAAAGCACTTTGAATTATCATTGTGTATGGCATGCAAACTAAACTTACCTTGCCTAACTGTAGATCAGGGTTGTCCAAAGTTTTTGGGCCGAGGGCCAGATGCAAAAAACAAAATGTTGTCCTGGGCCAACTTGTACAATTTCACAGACACGCATATATATATATATGTATATATGTGTGTGTGTGTGTATATATGTGTGTGTGTGTATTATTATGGAATTATTTTCTACATTTTAAAATCATAATATATATTTTACTCACCATAAACTCTGTTAATGTGAACAGTGATGTTGTTTCATCAGGGGAAATTTGGATGAATCCAAACTCTTGTAAAACTCGGACATTTCCCGCACTCACTGTGGATTTTCCTACTTTCATTCGCGGGCCGCCACTAAACTGATTGCGGGCCGCAGATGGCCCGCGGGCCGTAGTTTGTACACCCCTGCTGTAGATGGAAGTTTATTTAAAGCAAATAAAAATCATATTTTTTTTCCCAGCAGAACAAAGAGCACCCTCTCCTGTCCGCCAGCAGAACCGTGGTGAGGACCTGGAGCGTGAAGAGAGAAGAGATGATCGTCGCAATGATCGAGGGGATGACAGACGAGATGATCGTACCCGTGAGAGAGAGAAGGAAAGAGATAGAGAAAGAGAGAGGGAACGGGAAAGGGAGAAGGAGAGAGAGAGGGAGAAAGAGCGGGAAAGAGAGGCTGAAAGAGAACGCGAGAGAACCAGGGAGAGAGAGAGAGAGAGGGAAAGGGAACGAGAGAGGGAGGAGAGAGAAAGGGAGAGGGAGGAGCGGGAAAGGGAGAGAGAAGAGCGGGAGAGGGAAAGAGAAAGAGAGAGGAAGGAGAGGGAGCGGGAAAGGGAGCAAAGAGAAAGGGAAAGGCAGCGGGAGTGGGATGAAAGAGAGAAAGGAAGAGAGGAGAGGCGGGAAAGAAGAGATGAGTCAAGAGAAGACCGCCCTGTCCGAGATGCTCATGAAGACAGAAAGAACATGTAAGTACTCCAGTGTTATTGATCCCAGTTAAGTGCAAGCTTGTTAGAATGCTTTGAAGGAGACCTATCATGCAGAAATCACTTTTATTAGGCGTTTTAACACAATTGTGTGGTAACAGTGTGTGAATATAGCCAGCCACTAATGCCAAAAATGATTTGATTCTATTTTTATAACCACACTTGATAAACAGTATGCAGAAAAACCTTGATTGACATTCTCCCTTTCTACATGTCGTTGGAGGAAAGCCCTGCCCATTTGTGACAATCTCTCCCTTATTGGCATACAGTCCTTTGTTAGAAACATTTTAAATCTGCTGCTATGCTAAAAGATAGGCATTTTTAGTTCTGCCCTTTTTTTCAAAATCAGGCTGGCATAACAATCTCATTTGAATTTAAAGCAACAGTCACCAAAATGGCACAATTAGGATCAAAGCTTGATGCTGCGTTCACACCAGACGAAGAAGTGTCAAGCGCAAGTGATTTACATGTTAAGTCAACGCAAAGAAGCGAATAGACATCTTGCGGTGTGATACGCGCGAATGATGCGGCGCGAGTTAAGCGTTTGACGCAATTGGATCGCGTGAGTTGGAAAATCTGAACTTCAGCAGACATTCTCGCTGCATTAACCAATCAGGAGCTTGCTCATGTGGGGACGTGATTATTGCGTAGCGCCTGTTGTTCGTATCTAGGGGGAAAAATCCTCCTGCCGACACCGACAACAGTTCATCAAACTGGGCTCGGCTCAGTCAGAAGCATCGCTGAAAGCTTGAAAGAGTTCATGAGCTCACAGCTGGGTGCACCTCTGAAAGGATCTAGTGGACTCAGACACGGCTCCAAACAAATCAACGCTGTTTTTCAGTCTTCATAAAGCACATAAACAGTTATTCTCTCTATAAAATCCATGTTAGCCATTTAGCAATGAAGCTAGAGTCACCGGGCAGGCAGACGCCCTGCCTATCACGCAAATCTGTGTCTGTTGTAAAGTAAGTTCATGTGTGAAAGAAGCGAGTAATCTCAATGTAGCATGATTTATCCGCGCTTGCCGCATCTGGTGTGATCACAGATCTTCAAAGAGTTCTAAAACATTCTTTATGGGGTATTTTGAGCTGAAATTTCAACATACACAATCTAGGGACATCAAAGACTTAATTTACATGTTGCAAAAAGGGGCATAATAGTTCATTTAATACTAGAAAATGTTGTTATATAATGGATTTGTAAGCTGTTCAAGAATACATTTCGATCTTATTAGTTTTACATAAATGGAGACTTATTTTTGGGAAAGATAACTCTTTAACAGCTTTTATAAGCGCTGTCTTGGAGACTAGCTGATAGACATGTAGAGAACTAATAACAGTTTGTTTTGGTGCATGAAGATGTCTGTGTCCCTACATTAACTTACTCAATGGTCAAATTTGGTCAAAAAATTGTCAAAATTGTGAAAAAAATTGTCTCATATCTAAGTCCATGTTGTATTTTACATGGGGTAAAAAAATCTAAATACCTCTGCAGGGATAGACTGTTAGCAAACATGCTTTCGCTATTCATATTGCTGGGAGAAGTGTGTAGATGAATACAGTTCTGTTATGCAAAAGATTCTCTAGATCTACTATTTGTTTGAGTAAAACTTCCATTTTGTGTGTTTAATTGTGTGTTTGAGTAAAACTTCCATTTTGTGTTTAATTCCAAAAAATACTAATGACAAATGAGAACATTTCATCTTGATCACTTATTTGCAGAAAACTACAGTCTTTCAAAATAAAAAAATTGAGTGAAATCCATATTTTCAACAGTCTTCCACATGGCTATTGAGTTTTGTGCCAAAACGTGGCACAATGATTGTCCTGATTTGTTCAGAATGAAACTAAATCACAAAAAGTTTATGATGCCATATTGGGATTCTTTGTTATAGTGGAATATTATAATAATTTGCACATTGAGAAATGCATTAATATAGAACGATGTATGTGTAGAATATGAAGCTTAAATAATACAAATATTTTAAAAAAGTGTTACAATTTTTTTTTTCTTTATTTTTTTTTCTTTTTGTGTGCAGCCGTAAGAGACATCGTGCTGAGAACACTCCCAGTCCAAGGCCATCTCCCAAAAGAGGGCGAGATGTGAGCCCTCCAGACAGTGACGGTTACAACAGCGCTGAGGAAAAAGGTAGGAGTTCAATACTGCAAGTGTAAGGTTCTCTTTGGTACACGCATTCAGAAAATGTAAACCATTATATGCTTTTATTTTAGGTGATAAGCATCGTCTGCTGAGTCAGGTGGTTCGTCCTCAGGAGACCGCTCGATCACCTGTCCGCTCCTTTACTGACGATAAACACAGTCGCTGGAAGGATGAAGATCGCCGTGTGGATAAAAAAGATGTCCGTGGTCGACACGAGGAGGTGGATTCCCGTGGCGAGAGAGCGGGAAGGGCAGCAGAGCGGCGTGGTGAACACGCTTCAGATGTTTCTACTTCAGGAGTCTCTGAATCTAGGAGGGGAAAAGAGCAGAGAGACCTCCCTTCTGCTACGCTGACACCTCCCATGGAGGAAAGAGATGCTTTGTCAGCGGTACATGAGGAGACCAAGAAAAAGACGAAATCCCAGAAGAAAAATATGAAGAAGAACCGTAAAGAGGATGACGGGGGATCTGTTGGAGTCGATCGTAGTAACCCTGAACCCCCATTGTCTTCCACTGTGGCTGAAGCTCCTCCAGCTCTCCTCTCTCCTCGCAAGACACCCAAAAAGAAAGCCTTAGAAAGGAAGCGCAAACGCTCACGAGGTGCCGAGTCAGATGTTTCCGAGGATGAACTGGTCACCCAACAGCCCCTCAGTAAGAGGCGCCGAGGCCCACGTACACCGCCACCAATCAATAAGGATGATCTTCCCTCCCAGAGGGCTCTAACAGCTGGACAGACTTCTCTCCCAGCGAAATTAGATGCCAACTTCAGTGACTGGTCCGATGAGGATGTACCGGAGCGTGGCGAGACCTCCACTGCCTCCATGCCATCTGACAGGCCTCCAGAAAGGCTGCCACCTAGAAGGGGTGCACGTGGTGGTGGCCGGGACCGTACAGACCCCCCAATTGCACCGCTGCTCCCTGACCCTCCAATGCTGATGCAGTCTCTTCCTTTGCAACCATTACTGCCACAACACATGTTGCGTAAACCGCAGCAAGCAGACATGCAGCAGCAGCGTAGCAGCAGCATGGGCAGTAACCAAAGCCGTGCATCTTCAAGAAGACTGCGCTCGCCTTCTAACGAATCAGCTCACCGTGATGACGGGCCTCAGGGGATGAGGTCCCGCAGAGGACTCCTGCAAGGGGGCAATTCCAGAGAGCGAGACCGAGAAAGAGAACGGGAGAGGGAACGAGAGAGGGACAGAGACAGGGAGAGGGTTGTGGCCAGCGAACAGATGGTGGGAGAGAGGAAGTCGAGGATCGATCAGCTTCGCAGAGGAGAACCCAGTCGGAGTACATCCTCAGGTGAGACTTTTTGGTTTATTATTAAAACAATTCTTAGTTGTATTATTGTTGACAATAAATTTTTATTTTGAGATATTTTTGGTAAACGATTTTTGAAAAATCATTTAAAAAGGCTTGCAGTCAAGGATTTCATTTAATGCTAGTTTAAAAAAAACCTTCAGTGTTTACAGCTTGATTTGAGATTTGACTCTAACTTTTGACATCAAATATTGTTTTTTTTTATTTTTTATTTTTTTTATGACACATGAAATGTAAAGTAAAATAAATAAATAAATAGCATGCCAAAGTTTTATGAAAAATATTTTCTTTTTAGTCCAGTGTATAATTTGATTTAACTATCATAACTGGTGTGATAAACTTGTTACAATGTGTTGTAATAACATTAAATTATTTGTTTACTGCACAGTTATGTGTTCGAGGAGTAGTTCACCCAAAAATGAAAATTAATTTACTTATGTTCCAAACATGTTTGACTTGCTTCTGTTGATAGCGGAACACTGTAACCATTGACTTCCACAGTTTTTGTGGAATGTCTCCTATTGTCTTCAACAGAGTAAAGTAAGTTATAAAGATTTGGAACCACTTGAGGGAGTGTAAATAGTGAGTAAATTTTCATTTCTGGGGAAAATATCTCTTTAACTCAGAGGTGTCCAAACTCGGTCCTGGTTGCTGGTGTCCTGGATTGTTTAGCTCCAACTTGCTTCAACACACCTGCCAGGAAGTTTCTAGTATATCTAGTAAGAGCTTGATTAGCTGGTTCAGGTGTATTTGATTAGGGTTGGAGCTAAACTCACCAGGACACCGGCCCTACAGGACCGAGTTTGGACACCCCTGCTTTAACTAACATTTAAAAAAAATATTTTTAAAACAAGCTGAATTTAATATCCTGTACTTCCATAATGAATGAACTAGGGATGCTCCGATCAGGATTTTTGCCACCGATACCGAGTACCGATTTTTTTTGTCATGCTGATCGGCCGATACCAATGCCGATTCTGATGCTTTTAAGTTTATATAACTGATATGTAAGCTCTCTGATCACCATTAACTTTTTTTCAGATAAAGTAATACTATTGTTGTTGCCTTTGTTATATTTTTGTTACATTTTAACACTATATGTAATAAAACTATTGTTTTAACAGAGTACTAAATAACTTAAACATTGTCCAATACAAGCCCAAGCAGGACAAAATAAAAACAAAACAAACAATTTTTTTTGGAACTTTTATAAATGAACAAATTTGAGTAGTTTGATGCAATTCATTGGATTTAATTAAACATTGTCCAATGTTAACGAGAGGACAAAATAAAACAAAACATTTAAACTCCAACATGAAATAGTCTGATGTAACTCTTAAGGTGTCTCAAAATGGAGTAGTTAAATGCGACTCATGAGGTATATTTAAACATTGTCCAGTGTTAGAGTGAGAACAAAGTAAAATAGAAACATTTTAACTACAAAATGGATAAGTCTGATGTAAGGAAAAAACTGACTGAAGAGGAAAAAAGAAAGAGAATCATTTAAACTCCAAAAAGAACAAAATGGAGTAGTCTGATACAAAAAAGTAACAGGGCTAAAATTCAAGTGATTGTCAAGCTACAAAGTAGTCATTTGGCCCCTTCCTATTTTATTAGGTAAGGCAAGTTTTTCTTTATAAAGATGAGGTTTTTCTGCATTTTGCGAAGACAATCTATTTCTCTTTTCATTCAAAATGTGTGCCGCTGTACTGAATAGCCGCTCACTATCAACACTCATTGATGGAGCACTAAGATAGACTCGTGCTACCCCTGCCAAAGCTGGGAACCGGCCTTTGTTCCTCTCCCAGAAGCCCAGGGGATCTGAGGACCGTGAGGTAACAGCCTCAGGCCCCGTTTACACTAGTACGTTTTCGTTTTAAAACGCATAAGTTTTGCTACAGTTACGCCATCCGTCCACACTACGCCGGAGTTTTCGATGTGCGAAAACGGAGCGTTTTGAAAACGCTGGAGAGGGCGTTTTAATTCTAAAACACTGCTGCTGCTGCGTCTCAATGTGGATGGGGGGAAACGGATATCTTTGAAAACGGAGGCGTGGCTGCTGAGATTGGCTACGTGATTGGGGCTTTGGGTCATTGCGTATCCTTTCCTTATTCGTCAAGCGCACATGGCTATAACGTCACCGGCAGACGGCAGACCAGCCTTCACTGTAAACACGGTATTTTCGATAGCCATGGATGTTTTATATTCATTTGTTACTTTAAGTAACAACTCGACCTCGTCGTCTGTCCACAAAAAGACCTCTCTTGCTTTCTTTGCCATCGCGTTCATCGTTCAACCAGCGTTTGTTGACTAACAATAACCAAATGCCGAGCGAGACACGTGCTTCCTGTTTATACTTGAACGCGCATGCTCAGAGTGCGCGAATGGTGCGCGAATGGTCACGTGATATACGGATCTCAACAGATAGGGAGATCTGTTGAGATCCGCTAGTGTGGACTCAGATCGTTTTCATGCTAAAACGCCGTTTTTAAACTAAAACGCACTAGTGTAAACGGGGCCTCAGAAAGGTACAGATTCATCTCCGCTGCTGCTGAATCACTTTCATTGCAAGCATCACTTGTGTCCCCACTCATTGTGTACGTCCGCACACATTGACGTCATCAATTGTGATCGGTTCGTAAGATCGGCCAAGTTAGCGAGTACTGATCGAGTCACAAAATGTGATTATCGGCCGATACCGATCTTCGGCCGATCGATTGGAGCATCCCTAGAATGAACAGACATGTATGTTTCAAAGAATGTTTATCAAAAAACCAAGACTGGTTACTAACAGTATAATGATAAAACAGTTAACTAGAATTCAACCACCTTAATTGTGGTTTCCAAGTTCTCCTTAACATTTGCTTTTTATCGTGTTTCACAGACCGACAGGACTCCAGAAGTCATAGTTCTCGACGCAGTTCACCTGAGTCTGAGCGTCAGGCTCGCTCCAGAGCCGGATCCTATGACAGCCGTGAGCGTGACCGGGAAAGAGATCGTGATCCATTAGATCGAGAGCGTGAGAAAAAGGATCATCGTCAGCTGCAAAATCAGCAAGCCCAACAGCGAGAGCGGGAACCAGAGGCCCGTGAGTGGGGCGGACGGGGTAGAGAGCCACTCCTCCGTGGAAACCGGGAGCCAATTAGAGAGAGAGACCTGAGGGAGATGCGTGAAAGAGAGCGACTCTTACCTGAAGGGGTGCTAGCACACGAACGAATGGATCGTGAGCGGGGTGAAAGAGACCGTGAGCGTGACCGGGACAGAATGCTTCCGTTTGACCTACAGACGCATAGAGACTCAAAGAGCAGAGCTGAAATGAAGATGGACAGGGCCGAATATGAGCCTCTGCTACCCAGAGAAGCCCTCAAGGATGTTGAAAAACCAGCAGACAACACACATCTGCAAGCAGAAGCATCTGAGCCAGAGAAAATGGATAGTCTTGATGGTAAATATTTTTTCACAACATTTTTCATACTGCAGTCTAATAAATATTGATACTGATACTTGAGCCTGTATTTATCTAGCGTTTGAGAATTACTCATAAGAACAGTGCAAATAAATTCTTGGCTCAAAGCTGAGCTTAAAAGTTACTTGGCATGCATCTCAGTTGTAATTTGTTTAAATCTCAAGTGTTAGTCTATGAGATGATTTACGACAGTTCACTGTGCCACAAACAGGATTTTAGATGCTGACAAAGGCATCGACGAATCACAGAGTAGGCTTTCAAGATTTTGTTTAGATTAATCCATTTTGAATGGTGAATTCCTGAAAGAACTTGGATCAACTGAAGGTTGCTGTGTTTGAAATCACACACAAGCCTGTTACATGTTATGTGAAGAACAGTTTATGAGTTGAGTAGAATGTATGAATTCATAGTGTTATAGGGAAAAACTGTTGGCGAGCAATACCAGGATGACCTACTGCTTCCATCTAAATTCTGTATCTGGCTTTCAATCAACACTTTGCCATCCAAGGAGCAGGTCCAAACAGAATCTGTGCGTGCAGAATTCCACAGATTTCCACCATTTATTTATTTATTATTTATTTATTTAATAGCCCTTCAATGAGTTTATTTATTTACTTGTGTGTAGATATAAAATTATTCTATTATGTAGATATAAATTATTATTATGTTTTATATTTATTTCAGCAATAATATTAACTAATACGCTCATGTCTAATTTACATAATTATGCTGCATTAAGTTTTGTGAGTACTGCCTCTTTACGTACTCATGATTGTACACTGTATGAAATGGTGGGGTGGTCCTCCTCACTGTATCAATATGTAACATATTTTTTATGTTTGTCTGTTTTTCTAAATTACCAACTTATACTTGTAGTTTTTTTTTCATCCATTTACACTTTTCTCAACAACATTAATGTGCCTTATATAGTCAGAATTCCATTCATAAAATCCTCATTCAGTCTATTTGGATCATACCTTTTTTTAGCTTATGAGAAGTACTTTCAAATTCAAATGTACTTGAGCAGTATGTGATTTTGCGGTTAGCTGTATGTGTATGTGTTAGCTCATAGAGATGTACAAAATGTGTGTAATGGATTCTCAGGATCCAGATTAAAAACCACTGACCTGTACAAATGTATGGGTGTGTTAAGCAGTCATTAAATTTCACAGTTTTTTTTCTGTTATTTCAGAAGAGGAGGATGGAAAAGGCGATGATGCACAGTCTGTCGTGTCAGGTGGTGAGGAGTATGAGCCAATCAGTGATGATGAACTGGATGAAATTTTGGCAGACAGTCAGAAGAGGGACGAGCAGCAAGACGATGAAAAAACTTCTGGTACGTAACACCAGCACAACCTAAAGCAGAATCTCAAAAACACACAATTTAATACACAATTAATTGAATCACAATACTGTTTAATTTTTTTTTTACTATTCTCAAAATGACATGAAAGCTCTATAACTGTTTAGTGCCATGGTTTATCAAAGTTTATGTCCATTCAACTAAAATCTAAGTCATGATATGGTAAAGTTTGTCATATTTCAAAAGACAGTGGGGGTAAATACTAGTCTTGGGTATCATTTGAATTTGATCATTTATGTTTTCAATTCCAAATCTGCTCCTCAGTTTTGATCCCTATAGATTCCCAGTTCTGATTTCAGTGTAGTAAAAAAAGATGTACAATTAAAAGAAAAGAAAAGGCAAATATTAAGGCCCTTTTCACCCTGAATTAAGTTCCATTTTCAAGTGGACAAAAGAGACATTAACAGTCATAGCTGGTGTTTAATGTGTTTCTTTTGTCCACTTTCAAGCATTTCTCTGATGAGAGAAGGCCTGTGGGCAGGGATTGGCTTTTTCTGATCTTTTCTTTTAATTTAATACTGTGAATGCTGATAATTTACCAAAAGAAAAAGATTGAATGTTCCAGATCAATTAAAAATGCTATATGTATAGCCTATTATATGCATTCACTGATGAAATTGTCGATAATTTATTTATTTTTTGTATGATTTATAAGGCTTTCAGCTTAAAAAGTTTAATGAATAATTTTGTAGTGAAAAAGATTATCTTTTAAACATAATACACATGGTGACAAAACAATAAGCAACAGCTCTAGAATAACCACGTCAGAAGTGTTCTGTCCCACATTCTAGTTGTTTATACTGTGCCATACACATCTTTTATTTCAGGGCCTCTAGATGTGATAGATGTAGACTGGTCCAGCTTGATGCCCAAGCAAAAACAGGAGCCTAGAACTCCTGGAGCAGCACTTCTCCGATTCACTCCAGGGGCCGTGCTCCTCAGAGCAGGAGTGTCCAGACGTTTAGCTGGGCCTCAGCTCCTTGCCAGAATTAAAGAAGTGTGTGCCAGAGAGATTGAAGACCCTAAAGGTAAGTGTGCAAATCTACCTCTGAAAATACTGTAGTTTTACTATAAATGAAACTGTACTGGCAGCACTTATTGCCGATCACCAAAAAATATCTTTTTTTTGTGGTAAGCTATAGTAGTTGTACAGATGTGGTAATTAAACATGTGACTTTAATCTCAGTATATGTATCCGTAGATGCTGATAAACTCCTAGAGCATGATCTGGGTGCTCTGAATATGGCAGCATACAACAGAAGAATTGAAAGGGCCAATCTACTGAGGAGCTTGGGTCCTTGCTGCAAGGCGCTGTGTGCTCGGCGAGACATTGCCATACGTAGACAGCTCCTTAAAAATGATAAGGTGATAAGAGCATTTCTTTCTGTGATTTTATAGGCTTTCTGAAGCTGTATGAAAAAACTGATTGGTATTCTGAAAAAAGACAGGCATCAAGGAGAGAATTTAGGGAAATTATTATTGCTAGTAGGGCGCCACCGTGGCGTAGTGAGTAGCATGTTCGCCTCACAGCAAAAAGGTCACTGGTTCGAGCCTCGGCTGGGTCAGTTGGCATTTCTGTGTGGAGTTTACATGTTCTCCCCGTGGTCGCGTGGGTTTCCTCCGGGTGCTCTGGTGGTACATGTGGTACAGGTGAATTGGGTAAGGCTAAATTGTCTGTAGTGTATAAGTGTGAATGAGTGTGTATGGATGTTTCCCAGAGATGGGTTGCAGCTGAAAGGGCATCCGCTGCATAAAACAAATGCTGGATAAGTTGGCGGTTCATTCTGCTGTGGCGACCCTAGATTAATAAAGGGACTAAGCCGAAAAGAAAATGATTATTGCTAGTATTTTCTTAAATACATCCATTCACCCACTGAAGTGTACCAATAAATCATCTAGTGTTTTTGCATTTAAATGACCTTAAAATCTCTTCATAATTATAATTTACTTGAGATTTTAGTTTGAATTTTAGGCATATATCACCCCTCATAAATTTTCTATTCAGGTAATTTACTCGCCATCAGGCCAAGAGTCCTTTTTTTGTCTTGTAGGACTGTAAAAAAGATTTTTTTAGATGAAACCTTGGTCCATGATGATTCCTAAATTGCGAGTCAGTTGAAGCCATTGCTATAAGTGTCAAAAAATCTTTTCACAGTGACCATGGCCCTTATAGATACATTGAGGTCTGAATATTACCTGCAATATACAGTGCATTCAGAAAGTAGTCATAGCGTTTCACTTTTCCCACATTTTTGTATGTTACAGCCTTATTACAAAATTGATGAATTTATTTCCTCAAAATTCTATACACAATACCCTATAATGACAATGTGAAAGATGATTTTTTGAAATTGTTGCAAATTTATTCAAAATAAAAAAACTGAAAAATTACATGTACATAAGTATTCACAGCCTTTGCCATGAAGCTCTAAATTGAGCTCCGGTGCATTCTGTTTCAACTGATCATTCTTGAGATGTTTCAGCAGCTTAATTGGAGTTCACCTTTGGTAAATTCAGTTGATTGGACATGATTTGAAAAGGCATGCACCTGTCTATATAAGGTCCCAGGGTTGACAGTGCATGTCAAAGCACTAACCGAGGATGAAGACAAAGGTATTGTCTGTAGACCTCTGAGACAGGATTGTCTCGAGACACAAGCCTGGGGAAGGTTGCAGAACAATTTCTGCTGGTCTAAAACTTCCAATGAGCACAGTGGCCTCCATCATCCGTAAGTGGAAGATGTTTGAATCCACCCGGTATTTTCCTAGAGCAGGCCGGCCATCTAAGCTGAGTGATCAGGGGAGATGGACCTTAGTCAGGGAGGTGATCAATAACCTGATGGTCACTCTCTCTGACCTCCAACGTTTTTCTGTGAAGAGAGGAGAACCTTACAGAAGGACAACCATCTGTGCAGCAATCCACCAATCAGGCCTGTATGGTAGAGTGGCCAGACGGAAGCCACTCCTTAGTAAAGGGCACACAGCAGCCCGGCTGGAATTTGCCATCTATAGGACTCTCAGATCATAAGAAACTAAATTCTCTGGTCTGATGAGACTAAAATTTAACTCTTTGGAGTGAATGCCAAGAGTTACATTTGGAGAAAACCAGGCACTGCTCATCACCAGGCTAATACCATCCCTACAGTAAAGCATGGTGGTGGGGATGTTTTTCAGCAGCAGGAACTGGAAGACTAGTCAGGATAGAGGAAAAGATGAATGCAGCAATGTACAGAGACATCCTGAATGAAAACCTGCAGCAGAGTGCTCTTGGCATTAAACTGGGGCAACGGTTCATCTCCCAGCAGGACAATGATCCAAAGCTCACCGCCAGAATATCAATGGAGTGGCTTCACAACAACTCGTGAATGTTCTTGAGTGGCCCAGCCAGAGCCCAGATCCAAATCCTATTTAACATCTCTCGAGAGATCTGAAAATGTCTGTACACTGTCGCTTCCCATCCAACCAACCTGATAGAACTTAAGAGGAATGGGCAAAAATTTCCAAAGACAGGTGTGTCAAGCTTGTGGCATCATATTCAAAAAGACTTGAGGCTGTAATTGCTGCCAAAGGTGCGTCAACAAAGGATTGAGCAAAGGCTGTAAATACTTATGTACATGTGATTTTTCATATTTTTTATTTTTAATAAATTTGCAACTTTTTCAAAAAATCTTTTTTTGCATTGTCATGGGTTATTGTGTGTAGAATTTTGAGGAAATAAATGAATTTAATCCATTTTGGAACAAGGCTGTAACATAAAAATGTGGAAAAAGTTAAGCACTATGAATACTTTCTGGATGCACTGTACAGTGTAACCTTGGAAAAAAATGGAAAATCTCATTGTTGTTCTTTAGTCTTCTAATATTTTTAACTAAAGAAAAAAATCATCTTGACATGAGGGTAAGTAAATTAAAAGCAAATCTAGGTATTCTATAAAATGTATATACAATCATGCATTATTAGAGCTCCTGGGAAATAAACTTTTTTTTTTTTTTCAAATATTTCCTAAAAGAGCCGTTTAATAGGTTTTTTTGTCAACAAAATTGTTTAGACATAAGTTTTAACTAATTTTATCTTCGCCATGATAACTACATATTTTACTAGTTACGTTGCAAGAGACTAGTATTCAGCTTAAAATGCCATTTAAAAGCTTAACTAGGTTAATAAAGTTTATTATACAATTCATTGAACAACAGTGGCTTTTTTTTTAGCAAAAAAAATGAATAATATTGACCCTTTTTATTTCTTTTGTATTCCACCCAAACTAAAATAACCGAGACTTTCTCCAAAAAAACACTATCTAAACCATGTCTTAAGGTGTGGTAACCATAATATAAGTAGCCCTTTTCGTAGTTTAACCATTAAATTTATGAAAAATTACCATAAAGGAAAAAAAAATACACCTTTCACACAGCGTTCATGCATATATCCATTTGATTTAATGCTGCTTTATTTCTCCTTACCTAGGGCACCACCAAGCAGATCTACACAAGTGCTCCGGTGGTGGACAATGAACTAGTGCAACTGAGTTTGCGTCTCTTTAAAAAGAAAATGGCTTCCAGCCAGTCTAGCGGACAGGATAAGACTGATTCAGCTTCTGCAGCTCAACAGCTCAATCCACCAACAGAGATGTGTGTCACTTGAACACACTTAGTGAGTACAGTCTCAAAGCACTGATCTCAGATCATCGTTAACCCATACTTTTCATCAGTTATTGTAACACTGAAACTGTTTTGAAGTCAGTGCTGATGGAGGATTGCTGCCCTAAACTTCACCGGATCACAGAACCATAGAGACTGGAAACACTAGCCTGTGGAAATGCTCTCTTAAGGTTTCATGACCTTTGAACTTTGAGTCAGAAATGTGATAATTATGTACTGCATAAAAACTGTGTCATTAACATTTGTTTTAGAGATTTTTTTTGTAATGCCAGATGTGTGAGTGACGGTTGCTGAATGCTTGTGGGCTATACAATGGGTACTGACGATGTACATTAAAATGACTGTAATTGTTCTGTGCATCTGACTAGCGGTCCCCTTGTTTGTCAGTTTTGTTTTAACCATTTTTGTGATCAGTCTGCCTTAGCACTCTTTGTTCGCAGTACTACTTTGTTTTATTAAAACATGATTCATGAAGAAAGGGTGTTTTTTTGTATCAACCCTATTGCTTGTTTTAGGAAATAAAAATATTACATACAGAGGATATTGAGGTAAATAATACATTTTATAACTGAGTATTCCACTATTTGCTTATATTGCATGGTAATAATAAAACAATTGTGCAAATTTAGAAATTTTGTGCAATCTAGAGATACTGTCATTTTATAAGAAATATCAGGAAGTCTGCATAAAAACAAAAACGGGTTCTGTGATTTCAATCGCTTCCGCGTTTGGAGTCCTCCGCTATCCCATCATGCAATTCGTGACGGATGACGTGTCTGAAGAGTCAGATGCTGCTACGCAGGCAGCGGTTACGCTAACGCTTGTGTTTAGACATCTCCAATGTCTGAATTTTGACACCCATATCTACATTTCACGCATGTAAATACATCTACAGCATACTTAATTAGTCGGTCGTGGCAAAATGGTCGAGTTCCACCGTGTCCGCGTTGTATTTGTGTTGCTTTTTGTGTGCGGGTCGTTGCGGGACGCGTTGAGTTTCTATCTTCCTGGTTTGGCCCCGGTCAGCTTCTGTGAGAAAGAAGCGGGCGACAAAAACAGCGAAGTACCAGACTGCAAGGTAAATAATCACATTCAGAAGCGTACTAAATTGGTTCGTTTAATAGTTTGAGATGTCTTTGTTTTTGTGTAGTTTTTTTTTCTTTATTGCGGTCCGTATGCTAACTTACGTGATGCTAGCTCGAAATGCTATTCCCGTGTCAGTTGTGTAAAACCTATTATCTTACATAAAGAATAGCCGTTTTATCGCTTTCATTCATTTTAGCGAGGTAAAGGCGAGTTTAACGTTAGAATCGTATTACTTGTGTGGCCTGCATGATAAGAGGCGCGGTTTTTTCTCAACTGTCACTCTCAAACTCAGCTTCGACTGGATTTGCAACGTTACTTTTTGTAATAATGAAAATTCGGTTTTTATTTACCGATTTTGTTCTAAAACCATTGCTTTTTGGGTTAATTAACAATTGAATAAATTAATAAGAAAATTTGTAACTTGCCTGACAGTGTCAGTAGTTCCGTTAACTCGCTTGCATTGAATGGAAATAATAGCTTTCAATTAGTTTGAATACAAACTACTCTCACCTCACTCTGTTTATTATATTTCTAATATTAGAAGATAAGCAGTTTTCTGAATATTTCCGAATATGCACTGCAATTAAATTAGTCGCAGTTCAGTTTTACTAGTTGAAGATGGTGTCCTGGCGTCATTTGTTTTGTTTATTTATAATTATGTAACGATATTTGATTACCACTTTACAAAACAGTTCCACCGGTTTTCTACTACAAACTGATTACAATGTGCATTGCACTGTTTGTTAATCTGTGTTAACAGGACTCACGAAATACAACTTCCTTGTTGGTTCAAATTAGTTCCGTTAAATAGTTAGAGATGCGTTTTACAAATGAAACCTAATGTGTTGACAGTATCTGTAATATGAAGAATAGAGATAAATAAGTGGGAGACTTGTATGGTTTGGTTCTTTGGTGACATATGTCCACATGTAAACTAGCTGAACAGGTGTGACAAATGTCTCCCCCTATTTGCATATTGTGGTTGAGGGTGGCCCATTACTCAGTGTGTTGTCAATTGATTTCTGTATATTAATTAAATATGGTTATTTTGTTAACCATTGTTTCCAACAGAATCTCACTGCAATTCTCAACATTTTTTTTTTGAATGATGTCGTGGTTAATCTTATTCTTGTATTTTAGTATGCTTTGCTCATCCTGTCATACCAATGACTTGGGTTTAGTGGTCACATTTGAGTGCACACTGCCTTTTCAAAAACTTTCAAAAACTTCAAAATCATATGAATTTGTACAAATTATCCACTGTAAAATAGTTAGAGTTCATTTTGAAGTTTCCACCAACCAAACTGCTGTAGTTAACTATTATTTGAGCACCGCAGTAGTGTGTAGTACAATAAAACTAAATCGCCATAGTGGCAATAAAACCTTCTCGAACCTGTTTGTGCAGTTTTAAATTAATTGGTATTTTTACAGTAGTAACAGTAACTGAGTTGACTGGTAACTTGGTGGAGATTTTTTTAAATACTAATAGTTTGTCTAGTGTTTTTATTCTAATCCTTTATTAGGGAAGTGAATGATAAATATAGCAAATGAATACTTGTATGTTAACAGAATTTGTCAATGAAAGTAAATGCAGTCATCATCAAACAGGGATGCTTTTATTACAAAAAGACGGATATGCTGTGGACATTGCCCTTACCTGTGCTGCTTCTCTTTTCAACAGTCAACCATTGAGCTCTTTGTGAACAGGCTAGATTCTGTGGAGTCAGTTTTACCCTATGAGTATACTGCGTGAGTACAACATGTTTGCTATTTTTTTTCCTGATGGTACATTTTTTATTAAATAGCATTTATATGCTGATATATTTGTTATACATATATAACTTATTCATATCTAACTTTTTATTTTCATTTTGTGGTATTGATACTACTTTTGTTATGTGCTTTTATGTTTTTAATATTTGTGTTTGTCTGTATTTTAATTAAATTTTTACATTTTGGCATGCCAACTTAATACTTGAAGTTGGGATGTTCGGTTCTGGGTTTTTTGGAGTCGACTCTGACTCCTAATTTACAGTCGGTGGAATTGACATTTACATTCACTTAAAATAGTGCAAGGGTTAAACATGCTGTAACATATTGTGCTTTATTCAATGCTACTGCGCCAATTGCAGCTTTACATTACAGTGCAGTTCTCCTCTTGTCAGACAAAACCAGCAGTTTAAATCATCTGCAATCAAAATAAAATTATCCACCTGCACTTTTTACAGCGTATTTTAAACATCTTGTTTAAATAATTTAGAAAATTACATTACCATTTTGGAGACAGAAAGTTAAAACACCAATTTATTATTGAAATGTTTCTGGAAAAATCTGTAGCAGTTTATAGACAAAGAAAAACTTTGTTAAATTAGACTGTCCAGTCTCCGTGTTCAGTCCAATACTTCTGCTGTATCTATTTAGCTGAGAGAAAGGAACCAACCCTGTGACGTCAGACACAGATATTGCAAGATGGTGGTGCCCTAGCTCCAAAAGCTATAGTAAAACATGCAATTTTCTTCTAAATGGTTACATTAATTGAGTTTGTTGTATATATTTTCATTAAAGTGGAAATCAGTTTACAAAATAATGTTAACTTGACTGACTGCTTCAATTCCACTTTAAATATTACTGTTTGTTTTGTGCAATTTGTTTATTGTAATTAAATAAGGGTGTGTTAATGGGACAGCACACAGCGGAAGAAAAGGAGTCAGATCTATTTTTGCCTTATACAAATAGCCTACTTAGCCATGGCTGTTTTCTTTAATTTATAAATTCTCTTTTTGAAACCAATTTCATTTGGTATCTCAATTTTAATGTTTTTGTACTCATTTTAAAAATATACATGAAGAGGGCATCATGGTGGCACAGTGGGTAGCACAATTGCCTCACAGCAAGAAGGTCGTTGGTTCGAGTCTGGAAGGGCATCTGCTGCGTAAAACATATGCTGGATAAGTTAGCGGTTCATTCCACTGTGGTGACCCCAGGTTAATAAAGGGACTAAGCCGAAAAGTCAATGAATGAATGAACCAGAAGATTGAATAATAGAGGTAAAATTAAGGGCATTTAGGGCCAAAACAAAACCATGACCACATTTGTGTCAATAAATAAATCTTGGCTACTTTTGTTATTATGATTAGTGTTTGATTTGTTTTTTTTAGCAATTTATTCGTGAAATATGTATAGATGTTACATAAAAATTTACTTGAGCATATAGCAGCAACCAGTAACGTAACATTGTACTTTTTACCCCCAGTGCTAATGTAAGAAGCCAATCCACTCCAATTTCACACACATATACTATATTTCATTTATAACAGCAAACTTGACATTGTAGGTAGATCATCTTTAAAACCAAATTACAAAAAGGTGTGCTTTATTTTTTTGAAAGTGAAACTTTTTAGTGGTTGAGAATTAAATAGCTATTTTATTTATTACAAACATCCTCTTCTTAAAAATGTTTTAAACTTATTAAACTTATAAAAATCACAGAGAGTTGGAGCAAATATTTTAATCCCTGTTTATTTGCATAAAATGTTCTGCGGGCATGTGTATTCATGGTGTTATAGGAACATGGCACATGTCAATTATTCCCCGGGGAAACGGCACTCCTACGTCATGTTGTCATGGGTCTCAAAATCACTGGGATTTGGGTCCTGTTTTAGTCAGGAAATTTTAAAAAGAGACTTGAAGGGTTTATATCACTCCAATTTGACAGTGGACAAACTATACATACAGAGAGTTCTGTCCAAACTGCTTACAAAAGTTGATTTTCATCATAGGTGCCCTTTAACTGTAACATGTAACCACTTCATTCAGGAGGGTTTAAAAAAGCAGACTCAACTCTGGGAGTTGATTCCAGTCCTGGAGTCTATTCTGGTACTAGGTCCATTGAGAGTCGAGGAACCGGCTCTTTTGGAGTCGACTCCCCATCCCTACTTTAAGTTAAAATTTCAGTTAAAACTTTCCAAGTACCAAGTATTATATTGTTTTCAAGTTTTATTTAATATATATATATATTTTAATATAGACAGTACTGAAGGAATCTTACTTTCAACTAAGTTTCCTCAAAATTTGCTGTTCTGTTTTGTTGACCAGTTAGCATTTACTTTTTAATAAATATAAAGTATTCTATTTTTTTTTTTTTAAAAAGTCACAGAAAACCTAAAGAGGATGAAATCCAGCAATCATCTTGCTGAGTCACTAGAGAACATACTTGAGGGAGGAGAGGCAAGTTTGAATGTGGAGATTTGTGTTCAGACTGAGCTGAGGGTGACGTTATTTTAACACAGAGGCCTTTCAGTCAGACCACTTACTTTATAATCCAGTTGAGGCAGGAAGGTCTTTCTCTTCTTCAGAAGACATTCAATATGGCATATATTCTGCATTATTAATCAGCCTTGCACTTACTGTGTGTTCAAGCTCCCCAGGGAATTCTCTCTGAATTAACACGTGTATACATATAACAGCTTTCTTGTAGTAAAATGCTTTATAAACAGCATAAACAAACAACAGATGTAAAACTAGTTAAGGAAGCTCATGTAGGTAGAAGTATCTGGTGTCACAGAGTATTTGTCTAACAAAAGAGTTGAATTTAATATGCATATTATGAATAGAATAATGTACTGTTACACAAGAAATTAACTTCTTACAGGGTTACCAGGGTCATGTTTCATCTTTAAGGGGTTTATTTTGCAGCACACATCAGCTGCCTGTTACAAATGAAATCATTAACCTGCACATTACATTACATGAAGGCTTTTTAAATTATAGAGTTTTTAAAATATTTTATTCAATTGTTTTTTATGCATAAATATAGAAGTCCTGGAGCATTACACTTATTGGCGTTGCTCTGATGTTTAGTGAACTTGTATCTGAATTAATTGTCCTTATACGTTTAATTCACAACTATTTGTGGAAAATACATTTGTATGGCTAATACAGTCAACCCCTGCATGCAGTCATTTTGGGCTTCACTGTAGATCTTGTCTTCTGATCTGATAAATCATTAACAAGAAATCCATTTTTGAAGCGCTATAAGGAAGTATGTCCACTGGAGGCTAACCAGTCATACTGGACTTATTATTAAGTGGTTTCTGATGGTAGAGTTTGTAATGTTATGTCTGATATTTAAAGCACAATGTTATTAGCATGTTTTATTTTGACAGATAATGTTCTGATGTGTTTCATACTTTCTTTTAGGTTTGATTTTTGTGCTGAGCAACATGAGAAGCGTCCATCTGAGAATTTGGGCCAGGTGTTGTTTGGTGAGAGAATTGAGCTGTCCCCATATAAGGTATGTTAGATAGCTTTCCTGGAGCTCAAACACTGAAAAGTGTTGCTATCGATCCTATAATCATGGGTTTGATTCACAGATAATGCATGAACTAATAAAATGTATACTTTGAGTGTAACAGTACCAGGGTTTCAAAATAATATCTACAGTCAGTGCCTATACTGGTCTTTTTGACATTTATAATATGAGTAATTAAGTTTGGTCACTTAGAAATGCACAATCAGCAGTTGCTTAGATTGAAGGGGTAATGTGTGTGATTTTTGGATTCAGATTTACAATATGCACATGTACCATCTGTAAAACATTCTCATTTGTAGGTTGTGATAACCACAAGTATAGCCCACTACTCTAGTAAAAAGTATTTTTTGACAAATAATAAAGATTATTTAAACACAATAGACAATAGAGCCCTGCACGGGCCTTAAATCTAAGCCCGACCCTGGCCCGAGACGCACAGGCTGAAGCCCGGCCCGTGTCCGACAGATTATCAAAATTTTCGGCCCAAGTCCAGCCCGAAGCCCGTTTTTTTTCCCGCCAAACATCTTAGCCTATATGCAGCCATTAAAATAGACCAGATTTGTATTTAATAGAGAACTGATATTTTTCGTTTCCTTTTTAACTAGGACAGAACTATCTATTTTATTCTTTTTATTTAGTTTATTCTATTAGTTTAGTTTATTTATTTCTATGCTGTTGGAAACACTCCAGGTGCGTGAAGATGCTCTGTTATGTTCTGTATGCTTTGATTTGTTCTGTAAACAAATCAGTATTTTAAAATGCAATATTTAATGTTAGACACAAAATAGATTTTTTTTTCAATAAATAATAATTTAATATTAATCTGACCAGTTAACAATCCAGTTTTCTTTAAGCACTTCACTCAGATGTTATTCGTTCTTCAATTTTATTTAGAATATAACTGACCAACAAAACTTATTAGACTATAGACAAACTATACGAAATTCGTTTTTAAAATATATTTTTTTCTAGCAGAAATTTACTAATTATATTTTTGATTAGATCCCGTCTACTGCTCAACTGTGCGGTGGATGATTTTTGGTCAGTGCAAAGTGTAAGGATTTCATTAATGCTTCACTAATGGTTGTAGCATATCACAATCTTCATCGACATATATTTGCAAATTTTTAAGATGCCATAATTATAAAGATTATGTCTTATATAAGAATTAAATAAAAAAGGAAACGAATTATGTCATAATAAATGCCCTTAAATGATGTAGCCTTTGACAGTGAGCATATGTGTTTCTTTAGATGATGCGGGGGAAGGAGGCGGGGCAGTGCTGGATTTGTGCGTACCGCAGGCCCCTTGGACTTAAATGTTGTGCATTGTGCATAATTACTTGGCTCATCATTTAAAGTTGTCACTATTTGAAAAGTTGACCAGACCGTTCCTCTTTCGTTATTCACAGTTTCACGTGGTTAGTAATCTCTATAGGCAAGGCACCACTGGCGCTCCTGGACGGCGCGCATTAGATGTCATTAAACTTTTTTTGACATTTGTTTATGGAGCAGGCCCGAAGCCCGATATGCACGCTAGCTAAGACGTGAAAATAGGCCCGAAGCCCGGCCCGAGGAGCACAAAAAAGTCGGTCCCCGACGGGCTCGGGCTCAAATGCAGGGCTCTAATAGACAACTAAAATGACTTATGAGGAGCTTGATAAACATGCCACCTTGCATAGAAAGTTATCTAAAATGCACATACATAAGCTGTTTTTGTTCTTTGCATCAATTATAGCAAAATTGTTCTCTTAGTCATGGCATTTTATTCTGTTATCTGAGGTTATGTTTTTTTTTTTCTTCCTCTAGTTTTTGTTCAAGAAGGATTTGGAATGCCAGTCTGTCTGCGTTAAGTCTTACAAAACACAAGATGCAGGGGATAAAGCCAAACTGGATTTCCTCAAGAAGGGAATGCTTCTCAATTACCAACACCACTGGTGAGGCATTTGTCAATATCTTTTTTTTCCAGCTGAAAAACTTAGCTACAATGAGGCAAAGCATCTCATCATTTTGGCTAGCTTTACTAGGGTCAGTGGAGCTGCCCTTCAATGCACTAGTGTTGTCACAATACTGGAATTTCGATACGAAAGCTTGAAAAATATTGATAATAACATTTTGATACCGCAAGAAAAAAATCCACATTAAAATATGCAATTTTTGGGTTTTATTTATTTATTTTTTAAGGATAAGCAATGCCAGAATATCAGAATGAGGCATTTCCAATCTCCTCCAAACTTAGTGTATCTTATTTTCTGATTAGAACAGTAGTGTTATCCTAATATTAATTGCTCTCTGAAACATCTTGAGGGTAAATTACTGAATTTTCAATATTGCATTACATGTTTTTGACTTTTTTTTCTTGTCACCTAAAACTCCAATTACTCAGGGATATTTACACTTTACTCAGTTGGTTTATTTAATACATCATTTAATACATCATTGATTGTTGAACTAGGAGCAGTCATCAATCTTTTAAACTGAGTTGCATCAGTCCATCTTGCGTTTCTCTAAATTTGTTGTATTAGCGCATTCAGTCAGCATTGCTCTGTAGCAAGGCTGGCATACTGGCTTGTTTGTTTCCCCTTCTTTCAATTTGTCTAAAACCAAAAACCATATCAACCAAAAGTGGCCACAGGGGGTTCAGCTACTGCCACTGGATGTCGAGGAGATGGGGCAGTAGTGCCTTCATGTGCAACGGGTCAACTCACTGCTGGTGAGAGAACAACGCCGGTGTCGATACTAACCAAAAGCAAAATCGTATCATTTTAAATATTTCTGTATTGAAATACAGGACTTATTTATTTATTTATTTATTTTATTTATTTTATTTTTGGACAACACTTGACCATCCTTCAATAGTCACATACTGAACTGAACGGAATAATTTTTTTAAGAAACTGAAACTACACCAGTAATCTACTACTATTCTGATGCATGCCTAATATATTGGATTTGGTTCTCTTTAATTAAATTTTCATCCAAAAGCAGTTTGATTATATAAAACGTTGTAGTCATAAAGGTGACTTGAATTGACTCAACATTTTCTCTTTCAGGATTGTCGATAATATGCCGGTGACTTGGTGTTACGATGTGGAGGACAATCAGAAGTTTTGTAATCCTGGCTTTCCCATTGGTTGCTATGTCACAGATACAGGACGGGCCAAAGATGCCTGTGTGGTCAATGTGAGTAACACTGGACCACACATTTTTCATAGGTTAAGTGTTTTTAATCTAAATGCAAATTTACATGCAGGCTGACTTCAATGACAAAGACACCTTCTACATCTTCAACCATGTGGACATCACAATTTTCTACCACGTGGTGGAAAACGAGGTTGCTGGTGCCAGACTGGTTGCAGCTAAATTAGAGCCTAAAAGGTATTTGTTCTGTAAATTAATTTCCAACCAGCAACAAGGTAGCAGAGATGGGTGCTGCCAAAAAATATAATTAAAAGTAGCTTTAGGAGACTGACAAAAATATCAGTTTTAATATGGACTTTGTTTCTGTCTTTTTTATAGCTTCAAGCAGTCCAACGTAGACCAACCAGACTGCACAGGACCTCCCATGAGCTTGAGCAACAAGTTCACAGGAGAAATCAGGATACCCTACACTTACTCCATCAAGTTTGTGGTCAGTGATTTAATTACATTGGTTTTAATTGGATAGTAGTTCATTGAAAAAAAAAAACAACAACAACAATTCTTAATTTGCTTACCCTTAAATCGTTTCAAACTTGTATGACTTTCAATTTTGAGACTATAACAGGGTTCATACGGTCATAGAAACCTAGAAAAGTCATGGAATTTTGACATGCCGTTTTCCAGGCCTGGAAAAGTTTTGGAAAAACAAAAAACCCACAAAGTTTTGAAAAAGTCATGAACAACAAATATCTGTATACTTGAGTATAGGTTATTTACTTCTTTTCTATACTCTCACATGATTAGTGCGGTGTAAGCATTATCTAAATCAATTTTACCTCAGATATAAATTGAAACTAAATAGATTGTTGCGTGTTTTACGATATGCTGTAATGAACTTGAACATGCATTATTTTTCTTTTATCTCGCATATGTAGACATTGCATGAAACATTAGGTCATGAAAATTTACTTGAAAATCTTGGAAAATTCATGGAAAAGTCATGGAATTTTAGAAGTAAAAATGTGTATGAACCCTGCTATAAATATATTGATTGTTTTCCCTTCCTACAGTCAAAGACTCTGCAAATCTAACAAGCACAGATGGTTGCATCCTAAGGAAACAGATTTTAATTTATGTTTAATAATAAACATTGTTTGTTGTTCTCGAATAGAACACATTAACATAAGCTGAACCATATGTGCTTGATGAGCGAAAACAAATGAGGATTAAACAACACATTTGAGCTTCTGTTTACCATTTTTGATTCGCTCAATGTAATTGTATTCATCAACGTTTTAAGTTAATAAAAGACTAACTTTAAATCTGCTAAGTGGTCATGCCTCTAAAAATCCTTTGACTAAACAGGTTAATTTATATATTGATTAATCTTATGATATCTGCAATTTGCACATGGAAAATATTAATTGAATTATGATAATGATGACAAAGATGACAATTTATTATAATCACTATACCAAAGATGAAAAATGGCGTTTTGTTATGTTGGGTGGAAGTTGCCTAAATCATTATTTACTCATCCTTAACTTGTTCCAAAACAGTTTCTTTCTTCTGTTGTACACAAAGAAAAAGCAGATAGTGACTTTCATAGTTTTTTTGTTGTTGTTGTTGTTGTTGTTGTTGTTGTTGGGGGGATGTGAATTTTATTGTGAAAATTTTAGTTTTTGGCAGTGGCCCTCCAGGACTGAGCTTAAATGCCCCTGATGCCACTAGGTGGAGTACTGGTATCATGGCAAATTTATTAAAACTTTCTGCAGGGTGTGTGCCAATTATTGTCTATAAAATATTTGAATTTTAAAATATTTATATAAAGAATATTGTGTAGTATAATACTACATAAACCTTAATCAAACAACTTAAGCAGTTAATTTTGATTCTTAACCTGTACTGCATCCATGAAATTGTAAATGACTGTTACAACAAATTAAAAAAAAAAATTTAAATGCTTTGCAGTGTAAACATGAGGTTCATTTGTGTAAATGTTGTTTTGTGTTTCTAAACATGATGTTAAATATTTGACAGAGTCTTTGTTCTAACTCTTTTACTTCAAATAGGCTCTAGTACCCTACTGCAAATTGCTGTATTTTTAAACTCTTGTATAACTTCTGATTTGGCGTTTACAGAAGGATAAGACAATTCGCTGGGCCTCTAGATGGGATTACATTCTTGAGTCTATGCCACACACCAACATTCAGTGGTTCAGGTAAGGGCAACTTTCACCTGCTACACACATTCTCTGACCATGTTTGATATGACAAACTCGTAGTTAAGTTGGTATGATCTTTACATCAGACTACACTCCTGTGTGTGTGTGTGGGGGGTGGGGTGGGGGGGGGGGGAGGAATCTTTACATGTTTAAGTTTATAGCAAGAAGCGTTTAATTTATTTCAGCAAAAGGCCTTCCAAAGCTTTTTGCCTTAATAAAAACTGTTTTAACTTTGTAAATCAATTATATTAAGTCATAAATGTTAGTATTCCAGTTTTACTGTTGTTCTGTAAAAGATGTTTTTATTAAAACCAGATAATACATAGTTAATATAGTAATATACTTCTTTTTCTTAAAAATCAATTTAATAATAACTGTTTTAATTTAAAAAAAAAATTCATTTTACATTACAATAGTATTATTGTGACAATATATTGTGACAATTTCAGTAACCAGTATTTATTTATTTAATTAAATGTTAATAATAGTTAAAGTCAGCTGTTTTGTTCTCCTTCACCAGTATCATGAACTCTCTGGTCATCGTGCTCTTCCTCTCTGGGATGGTCGCTATGATAATGCTCCGAACGCTTCATAAAGATATCGCCCGATATAACCAGATGGACTCTGTGGTGAGTTCCACTCTACAAATATTACATCAATCTTATATGATCTCATTATGTTTGTGCGACTGGTTTAGTTTATGCATTTTTAGTACAGCAAACATTTTGTCTTTCAGAATCAGTTTCTGAAGTCTATCACTTTTAGGTGATAGACCATATTTATGTATACATGTGTATGAAACTGTTTGTTGTCAATGAGCATAATGGCAAAGACATTGCATTACGTATGCCAGGCCGGTATTCGGAGCTTTCACCTTGTTATTAAAACAGTACCTGTAAGCAATTGTGCTGGTGTATATGAAGAATTCGCCATACGTTTTGGTCGTAAGGTGAAGTAAATCAACACTTTGTTGATGTAGATGAACACTTGAGGCATCAACAGCACTTACTTTTACATTTTGCCATTTGCTTTCCTTTAATCTGCACCTCCCTAAACATGTGCCTTGCTTGTTTTTAGAAATGACAACAGCTGGCATTTTCAAAAACTTTTAAACTGAAACCTTTCTTCAGATTTATGCTTAGAAAATGTATGCTTATATTATATTTGTAAATGACTCCTTAGTGAAACAATCAGCCATTGAAAAAACAAAAAGCAAATCAAATCTTTTTTTGTAGAGAAATAACCAGCATCTCTAAAACTAAATATTAGTGAACTAAATATTGCCAGTTATTAATTTATAATATAATATAATATAATATTATGCTGGCAGTTCATTCTGCTAAGTTGACCCCTTATAACTCTAAGTACAAGCTGAAGGGAAGTGAATGCTTGATGCTTGACACGTTAAAGCTTGGTTCAGTAAAAAAACAGTCAGGCTTCTGAATATTAATCACATTGTCTGCGTTCACTCTAACTGATATGCTGAAATGAAACGCAGATGAGTGTGGGGCTTTGACTCACCATTGTTCTGGCCAAGTAAACAATAAATACGATTTACCTGACGCATGAGAGACTTGCATTCAGTTTATTTAAATAATTTTTGTCAGGTTGCATATGAATAATGCACCAGGTCTTTTATTAACCAATAATTTTATTACTTTTATTAACCAAACAATTAACCAATTCTTCAAATAAACTTCACATTCACATATCTTTGTACATCTGGGCTTTTCCATCTGGGGTTGGAGGTCACGCAGGGTCAGGCGTTATGTGCACACATCTGTTGCTTTTACGTGTTCTGTCTTTCCTGTGTCTCACCGTGGCCCACAACACCCCCTCCACATGCATCAGGCTCATTAAAGGACAGACAGAGAGTGACACTCTGTATCATTGGTCTGAGCAGCAGCCGGCGTCTTTCCTTTCATCTCAGGGTGCCGTAATTGGGCTGCAGACCCAAAGCCACGCCTGAACAGGGTTCCGTTAGCTCCTGCTATTGTTGAAACCTCGCTTTTCCTCTCCATCTTTTCCAGGAGGATGCCCAGGAGGAATTTGGCTGGAAGCTTGTTCACGGAGACGTCTTCAGGCCGCCTAGAAAAGGCATGCTGCTATCTGTGTTCCTCGGCTCTGGAACTCAGATCTTCATCATGACCTTTGTCACTCTCTGTAAGTAGTGGTATGATTACAATAATAGTGTAAAATTCAAAAACAGATTGATTGATTATAGACAAATATCAGGTCAATATGTGTCTTTATTTACTTTGGAAAATTGTCTAGGTTCTAAAAACATTTTAGACAGCTGTTTAAAACAAATAAATGTTACTATTTAAAGGTTTGGGATAACTAGAATTAGTAGTAGTAGTAAATGCAGTTGTCAAAATGAATACTTTTATTCAGCGAGAATTTCACAACACATGATCAATTAGACTTGTTTATGTTAACTTTCAAAACACATTTATATACGAATCTGAACAAATATGACCATTCCCACAAAATTGCACTGTTTTACTATATAAATATTTTCTGAAATAATAATAATAATAGCAACAAATCAACATTTTGTTTTTGAATGGTTGTAGGAGAAGAAAACTGTTTTGCCATGACATGAACAATATACACATATTATTTTAATTTGTGTTTATTTATATAGCACATTTTTTACACAATGGTTATTCAAAGTGTTTTACATAAAGAACAAAATAAGATTTAAAACAGATTTTAGAGGGATAAAAAAGAAAAGGAAGACGTAATAGAGCGGCCTATCGGGCATAGCACAGCGCTCATTCGGTAAACATAATATAAGGCATAATATTGAAATAAATATGAGCGAGAGAAACGGATGATAAAGTTATCTTTTAAACAATTTCACATTTTATTAATATAGTTATTTTCTGAAAAAATAACTTTAAAAAGCAGTAAAAACAGTCAAGTTATCAAAGAATGCTGCTTTTATCCATTTTTCTGTTTGTTATGTCTGATATAAGGTATCTCCCTGGACAGTCCTGAATGTTAGCTTGGAGATTTGCAAAGTTTTCAACAGCAATGTGATGGAATTTGATGGGTTTATGTCACATTGTCTGAATTGACTGATTTTAGTCAACATGATGAATTCATGCAAGCCATTCTTCCTCTCTTTGTGTAGTTTTTGCCTGTTTGGGTTTCCTGTCACCTGCCAATCGTGGAGCTCTGATGACGTGTGCCGTGGTGCTGTGGGTACTCTTGGGTTCTCCAGCTGGTTATGTGGCTGCCCGCTACTACAAATGTAAGTAAGCGGCAAAGGTTTGACCTTTGACCTCTGATCCTCCCTTCATTAGGGCTGTCTGCAGTTCGTTAGATTTAATTAGTGTCAAAGGAGCCCTCTACACGAACAGACAGGCATACACACACCCCTGCTGCTTTTTGCTTTAGCTGTGTTTGACGGCTTGTGCAGAATACAATGAGAGCTTACTCTTCTTTTTTCCCAACCTGCCATGTCCTACTATGATATCAGTTGTAGGATCCATCTGGTGAGCTCTGTCTGTTTTAACATCAGTCGTGCAGCATTGTTTCATCCTTCCCTTTGATCTTCTCACAGTTTTTCTTCTGCTTATTTCTTCTTACAAACAGAATTGTCACAGATATTTATGAATTTATTTCATTATCTTTTTTTTTTTTTTCAGTTTGTTTTATCATGATGCATGATGTTTGTTTTATAAAGATGCATTAGACTGTTGAAAATCAAAATAATATTTAACTCATTTAATTGATCTCATTACTATTTAACTATTTGTTAAAAATTGTAAGCTGAACGTAAAACGTAAACAGATGGTGTGCTGTGTTGCCTGGCCTTATGAAGTATCTGTAAACTAATACTACCTTCAACACCTTGCACAATGGAATTTTCGGAATAATGGTGGGAAAAGTGATATTGAGTGCTATAATAAATGGAAAACTCCCCTTATAATCATTAACACTGTATTGACCTTATTCTGCAATGCAGAAGTGCGCTCGATTTTTGATTGTTTTACAACTTTTGATTCAGTTGTTTATGGGAGAAATGACTAGGGATAATAAACATCAGGAAACGGTCAAACTACTTGCTCTATAAACAACTGTGTTCAAAATAGTAAATTAAAAGTAGAATACTATAATAATAAGAAAATATCAGAATCATCAAAAAGCATAACAAGCTTTTTTTTACATCTAAATATCAGTGGTTTGACTTGACATCTTGAGCCAAACTAATTTCATGATCTGTGCCTGCTCATATGTAAAAACAATAATTAAACAAGGTCAATGCACAGTACAATACATGTCTTATATCCTGTATATCATTATTTGTTTGAGCAAATTTGTTAACATGTAAAACTCTACAATGTTTAGTACTGAAAATCTTTACGACATAACTTCTGACTTCCTGAGTAACCAGATCTTTTCAGAGCTCAAACACAAATGCGCACAGAAGCTTTTGAAAGCGCTCCACTTCCTTTCTACTGCAAAACTGTCAATTTGTTTCAATTACTGGTACTTTTGACAACACTAACTACAAGCAAAATGTGCTCTTTAAAATGCACCATATGTGATTTGGAATATACTTTCTCATTCTAGCATATATTTTAAACATCGCTTTCATATATGATTTTAATATGAACTGAGCAACTTTGTTCACTGACCCAGCATTGTTGTATTGTATTGGTCCTATTTGTGAATGTGGTTAATTATGTTTATATCTTTGTGTTAAAATATGAGGACAACTTGTCTTTCTCTTTCTTCCCAGCCTTTGGTGGTGAGAAGTGGAAGACCAATGTTCTGTTGACAGCATTTCTCTGTCCAGGGTGGGTAAAATAAAAAAACATTTATGTTATTAAGCAGTTATCATACAATTCAACAAACAATTGAAAATTGGGTCAATTTTGTTCTATTTTAAAGTTGTGCTTTGACGTGGCTTTTTAAAATGTTTTTCAGAGTGGTGTTTGCAGATTTTTTCATGATGAATCTTATTTTGTGGGGTGAGGGTTCATCCGCTGCCATGCCCTTTGGCACTCTGGTTGCAATCCTGGCTCTGTGGTTCTGCATATCAGTGCCCCTTACCTTTGTCGGAGCGTACTTCGGTTTCAAGAAAAGCGTACGTTTTTTTAACCACTAACGTTTTGTAGAACTTAATTGTTTTTCAAATGACCCCATCAGTAATTCTGTTTTTTGTTACTTTATTTACTACTACTACTTCTTCTTTGTCTTCTTTTATTATTATTATTAGTGGGGTTTGCCAATGGCAAAGTCCACTATTGTTATTCTCCATACTTATTATTCTTCTTCTTCTTCTTCTTCTTCTGTCTTCTTCTTCTTCTGGACACTATTTCGGCACGCTTCTTGTCCCGCAGTTTTCGCCCCAGACCCTTGAAAGTGGTGTCAAATCGTGCGGCTTTATCGGGAATGGTGTGCTATGACTTTTATAAGGGGTCCGAGGTTTTTTGGCCCCGCAGGGGCCAAAAAACCCGCCCCCAAAACGCATAGACTTAACATTACGCCAAATTTTGACTCAACATAGCGCCAAGAGTGAATTTCATAGAAATATGGGATTTAAGACATCTGTAGGGGGTTGCAGCCTGACTAAAAACATACCCCGAAAGGCAATATAGGTTGTACCCCTGAGGCGCTAGGACGTCCCAAAGTGGTCCCATTTACTTAACATTGGCCATTGACACCCATTCATTTTCTAGCCATCCCATTGACTTCCATTATAAATGTCACACATCAATAACATTAGATAGGAGTGTCCTATAGACATGGGGGTGGGCTCATTTGACTCAGACAACCAATCAGCATCTCAATTGGATAATGAAGCTC
>CAIGQQ010005934.1:1744657-1757257 GCA_903798035.1 Danio albolineatus | reverse complement strand
TAATAATAATAATAATAATAATAATAATAATAATAATAATAATAATAATAATATTAGAGTGATTTCTGAAGGATCATGTGACTGAAGACTGGAGTAATGAAGCTGAAAATTCATCATTAAAATCACTGGAATAAATTATTAAATTAAATTATGAACTACTTTTGAACAGTTATTTTATAGTGCAATAACATTTCACAATTTTACAATTTGTTCTGTATTTTTAATGAAATGAACGCAGCCTTGGTGAACAGCATAGGCTTGTTTTTAAAACATTTAAAGATGTACATATATAACCTAATCTAAATTTCTGGGGAAGAAGAGCTCTTAATTATAATAATATATGCAATTTGAAGAAAAGTTATCAGACATTTTTTGAATAAATGTTTTAGTGAGATGGCTTCCCTTTCAAAATTCCCTGTGATCTTTCCTCTCCATCATCCTTTCTTGTTAACATGTTCCTCTAAACAATGCCTGACTGTGGCAGCGGTTCGTAAATAGTGTGGGTGGACAACCGTTCTCTTTCTATATGAATGATCACTTTCCAGCTTCCATCTTTGTCCTGATCTAAGATCAGCCCATGCTTTTAAAATGTAAACTTTTAACTTCATCACACATGCTGCACAAGTGCTCTCAAATCAGCCATAAAGTACAACAGCCATTAAAATGGGGAATTTTCACGGCTGAACCACTTTCTATTCTAATCCTGCTTGCTAAACGCTTCATTTTGTGGCTCTTGTTCGCATTCAGAAACCCAAATGAGGGAAAGTCTATTCACTGGATCAAAGGCTTGAGTGCTTTCCTTTAAGGATGGAATAAAAAGTCCTGTGAGTGTGTCTGCTGGACAGCTCAGTGTTAGTCAGCTGTGTTGTCAGCTTTAAGAGTGAATAACACCAGTCCCTTTTGTTTAATGAACACATTCAGCATTATAAAGACTCTTTGTGGGGTTTTTCTTGCAAATAGACAGCATCAAAAATCAAGAAGACATAAACCTGACATCCCATTTAGAAGGTCATTATAAATTGTCAATCTTTATTTTCAGTGGACACTGCAGTGCATCTGATCACCTGCATTTTTTAAACTTTGGCATTGCTTTATCACACTTTATAACTTGAACATGTCTATGAATTTATATATTGTCCTCTAGTGGCTAGGCAGAAATTTATAACAGCTTGAGCCCAATCATAGGTTAAATAATAATCACTTTTATGTTTTATGTTATGTTGTTTAAAAAGCGAATGCATTTGCGTCCTTTTGTGCACCCATGGATGTGGGTGCTGGTCTGAAATAAAGTGGGATAAGTTGCATTGCTGACACGTTGCTATTTTGATGCAACTTAAATAGACTGTGACTTTGACCAACTAAAAGCTTGTCTAAAATCAATGTTGCACATTTTTTATTTGTTATTTAAAAAGCACATTAGTGACATGTGCCTATGCAGCAGTACGCAAATATCTTTAAATGATTCAAATTTTTAAAAATATGTGTATATTTTTGTCTGCATAAATATAAAAAACACTACCTCCTCCCATGCCACCTTCAACTTGAGGGGCTTTGATGGGTGGAATCCAACTCATGACAATTTACATTTGTTTAGTTTTATTGTTAGTAGTAGTATTTACTATATTCATATTAATTTTTGTTTTTATCAATCGTTTGTTTAGATTTGTCCACCTTTCAGGTTTTAGAGATATATGCGTAACCATATAGGGTCATAGGAATACGAAGTGTGTTTTAACCACACGTCGTTGATCATTTATTCGCGTTCTGGAAATTAGAGCTGAACTTAGAAATAGCTTTGAAACAAATCTTTGCACAGAAACAAAATTACAAAATTAAATATGCAATAGATGTCATGAGTACACTCTTAAAACAAACGGTTCTATATAGAACCAAAAATGGTTCTATCAAGCGCTTCATATATGGAACCCCAAAAAGGTTCTATATAGAACCATTTTAAGGGTTCATTAAATAGAACCCCAAATGGTTCTTTGAATTCAAGTTAGATGGTTCTATTTAGAACCATTTATGGGTTCTTTTTATTATTAATGAATTATTACTACTTATTAATGAATAAAAAAAATAAAACCAAACCAGACAATTTAAATTGTTTGAATTTATTCAATCCATTATACAAAATATTTTAAAAATAATATTTAAAGTTGCACCTCTGCATACTTTGCATTGGATGGCAGATCAACCTTAACAGTTTAATGGCATTCAACAATGTAATTGTAATGATTTCACTTTTATAAGCTTTTTTACTGTTTGAGCAAATACAGTTCTTAACTTTTCACACATCTCTAAAAGGAAGAGAAAAATATCACAATGCAGATAGAAACAATACACAATCAAAACATCTATTAAATAACACTACAATTTCAAAAAGTGGATTTTATCCATAATTTTTAACCTCACAGCAAGCAGGTCACTGGTTCGAGTCCCGACTGGGCCAGTTGGCATTTTCTGTGTGGAGTTTGCTAGTTCTCCCAGTTTTCTTGTGGGTTTCTTCTGGGTGCTTCGGTTGACCCCACAGTCCAAAAGCATGTGTACGGTATAGGTGAATTGGCCATAGTGAGTGAATGTGTGTAGATGTAAGAGAATATGGGTGTTAAGTCGAAGGATAGCAAGTGAGTGTTGTCCATTGTAATACTGACACTTCAAGCCTTGGTGGAATCAGGAGAGCTGTTGAATCCTGGATGGTGTAGGACCTTTGGATTTCTGTAAAACAATATTTTAATGTTGAGTACTTTTAACCAATTAACATAAGTCATCAAATAGAATTACAGTTATAATTAATAAAATTAAAGTGTGTGTGTGGGGGGGTTTGGAGCATATGGGATGTAATAAAGGGTGTAGTTACCTTCTGCGGTTTCCTCTGCTGGTCCAATGAGACTGTCATGGAGCACTTCCTTCTTTCCTTCCCTTTTTTTTTGGCCATTTCTTTTAAAGATGTTTCTGTGTTCTTCACCAAGTTTTCTATGCAGCATCCTAAATGCAAAAAAACATTTTGTTTACTTCATGTGTAAGTTTCCGAATGACACATTTTCAGCAATACAAGTTCATTGAAGTCATCATGAACTCAAAACGATTTGGCACACAATGTAACAGTGTTTACTCACAAGCTGTGGCACTCCAATAAGAAAAAAAACTGCTTCATTAGTTCTGCAAACCCCTCCATAATCTGTACTCTGGAAAAGGGTGTTTCATTCGGTTCTTGACTTATGAGTATCTGGTGTCGCATTCCAGGTCCATCACAGTCTGAGGTAGGAAGACAGCATTTTAGAGTGTGTAAATATGAATTTATATCACAGAATTAATCTACCTTTGACATAAAATGTATTGAACTGAACTTGCCTTGTGTTAAGTTCCTCAGAGTACAGTTCACTTCCTTTTCATCCCATTATTTTGTTTCATTTGCGAGATGATAGATGAGCATGTTCTTCTTTAAGCTGGGATCCTTCCTCTTCAAAGCTACTTGTGTCCTGCAGACCAAGATTGGGTATTTAATATGGGTCCAACGACTCTTTCGGTAATCATGAATACAATGTTAAAGTCTTTTATAATATTCATTTCATCATGCTTAATAAATACGGTTGGTTTAGATTTAAAAACAATGATACATACTGAGCACAAGATTTGTGATGCAGATCAGTTTCCAGGCTGTTTGAAGAAAAGTAAGATATACATTAAAATATGAATTTTAAACTTATTTATATATGTAGCCTATACTTGACAAGCTTCAATATTTCACAATACATTTAGCCTGTATGTTTGTATGTGCTTCATAAATAACACCTGATCTTTAATCTATGGATAATTAAAATATGTTTTGACTTTAAAAGGTTTCAATAATACCATTAGCGATCATAATCACTTCAGCGCGAGCATGAACTCGGGCACGCGGGTGATACCTTGCTGTTTTAATGTAGACTAGCCGGAATGTGTCAATTCCTGTGTTTTATAGTTATTAGTATTTTAATTAATATTGACAAACAAATAAAGCGAAATCGTAACTGATTTCGAACAAAAAGCAGAGCAAAGTCAGCTTAACACAGATTTCTGAACCGAAGGCTGATGACCGAGGCCATCAGTAACTTACAAGCACAGTATTTATCCATATTAACCTTACCCCCATATTCAGTCTCCATATAACACAAGGGATTTTCTATCAAATAGAAACATTACCTTGTAATACAGAATATTTCATTATTATTATTGTAAAAGAGTAATAACGTACCTGAATGATGGAGCTGAAATAGCCGACTTCTCCTTTTCAAAAATTAACCGTCGCTCTCGAGGCTCTTCACCACAAGTCCACCAATGAATGACAAGACCAGAGGGCTTTTTCATGATTATTACTTTAAAATAAATTGTTAAACTATAACAACACACTGAACAGTCTAAATCAGGGCTGACCAACCCTGCTTCTGGAGATCGACTGTCCTGCAGATTTCAGTTGTAACCCATATCAAACACACCTGCCTGTAATTATCTAGTGCTGTTCAGGTCCTAATTAATTGGTTCAGGTGTGTTTGATCAGAGTAGGAGCTGAACTCCGCAGGAAGGTCGATCTCCAGGAGCAGGGTTGAGCATGCCTGGTCTAAATAAACTGATTATTTTATTTATTTAACAATAAATACAAAAAAAATTATTTGTAAAAAAATTTTAAATATTAAGCATATATAAATATTAGTTATATGCTAATGTACAAACCTGCATGAAACAAAAATCCCATCATACATTGATTAGGTTTTTGACCATAGCAGTCATTTTATTAGGTTTTGACTCAAAAAGCTTTGTCTCTCTGTGTTATAGCTTATAATTATTTTATAATCTTTACTATATAATTATGTTTTAAATCATAAATTATAGAACCATTTTAATCAAAAAGGTTCTTTGCACTCAAAGGGTTCTAAATAGAACCATTTTTTGGGTAAAAGGTTCTACTGGCCAAGTATAGAACCCCAGGGTTCTATATAGAACCTCAAGGAACCTTTTTTTTTTAGAGTGTAGAGTGTGTCTAGCAGCGTTTCCCAAATTGGCCAAAAGGAAGAGGTCCCTTTCGTAGATGTTCTTTAACTTTTACGTTCTGAATTTTCACTTACAAAATTTCTCTAAATTTTGATGGCAGTATTTTATTAAGTAAGTTTTATTTACCTAAAATGGCAGTATTTTATTCCGGAAGTATAATATCCAGAAACTTTGTATTATAAATTTAAGTCAGATTTTTTGTGATATTTTTATAAAAATGACAATTTTCATAAGGTAAATTATGACGTAGATGCATGTTTGGGTAATAAATGGATAAAAAAAGGTACAAAATATCCAGGCAAACATTGCAAAAATGCAAAGTTAAGGAGTGACTGTAAAAAAATTCTTTAAAAAAATGTGTATTTCTTACCCCAAGAAACCTAACTGTATTTCTTTTTCCTGGGCAGCTCTAGGGTTAATGCATGTTATGCCCAAAACACACTTATAACTCATTAAGAAAAAAAGGACATGCCCTTGGTGCTTCCGCGCCATGTGCTTTAGACTTTGCGCTTAGATCATTAAGATAAAGCCCCTGATTTTTATTTGCTCCTGGTATTTTGTCAGTCAGATCATAAGTACTTGTGTTTCTGTTTACATGTGATGCTACAGCAACAAGTCTTTCTCTAAACAGTAGCAAAAACATGTAAAAACCAGGTGTAAGCAGGACCTCATTGTGTTGTTGAGCATAGAAAGAAGTTCACATCATAGTCAGCTGGTTTGTCTGTGTAATTCTTTTATTAGAGGTCACACTCAAAGTGTTGTTTATTTGATTGTGTTTAATTTAACTGTAATTGTACTGGGTTAAGGCAACACTGTGGGTCAGTGGTTAGCACTGTCACCTCACAGCAAGAAGGTTGCTGGTTCGAGTCCTAGTACGGTCCGTTGGCATTTCCGTGTGGAGTTTGCATGTTCTGTCCGTGTTGGCGTGGGTTTCCCCCAAAGACATGTGGTATAGGTGAATTTAATAAACTGGCCATAGTGTGCGTGTGTGCGTGTGTGTGTGTGTGTGTATGGATGTTTTCCAGTTGCCGCTGGAAGGGCATCCACTGTGTAAAACATATGCTGGATATGTTGGCAAGTCTTTCAGCTGTGGAAACCCTTAATAAACCGAGGAACTAAGCTGAAGGAAAATGAATGAATGAATGAACTGGGTTATAGATTCAATCAATCGCTACAGGTTAAACTGACTTAAATTGATCACTTAATGTTTCATTTTGAAAGAACCTGTGATGAAAAATGATAATGTGAAGACTGGAGTAATAACAGCCAAACTCATAATAAAATTATGCATTAGAACCCAATAACATGGAGTTTAGCTTTAAATTGTAACACAATATTACATTAAGTATAAGGTTTATATTTTATTTTTTGATCAAATAGATGTGCATGGCTTTTTATTTGCTCATTTTTAATTACAGAACCATCTAAATGAATAAATCATACTTGTCTTTTCATTCAGCTTTTTGAGTGTGTCCTGAGAAAATCAATCCAAATTAAATAATAGAGTTTGTCACGGTTCAAGACTTTGATGAGGTCATAAAATGCTAAGAATGCCGGTCACCCAGTGACACCAAGACTTACTCTCTCTCTTTCTCTCACTCACTCTCTTTTGTCTCCTTTTCTCCTTATGTTATTCTCCCACTCTTTCTTTTTGTGGTACCTCAGCTTTGATGAAGTGATTTGCGGGAGTCTGTTTAACCTCAGACTGTTTTTTAATCACTCTTTCAAAAATAAAATACATATAGTACCACTTTTTTGGTCTACCGCACTGAGCACAATTCATAAATCATAAAATCATGACGAATAGATAAATAAACTGTCTATATATTCAGGTATAATACTATGCCATCGCTTGTTTTGTTTTAGGGTGACTTTCTGTGATCATGAAATAAAAAATGAATGATACTTTTTGATACTGCAAGCATCAGATCGTTTGTTTGAATGTATGCAGTTTTAAAGTATTACTACTAAGGTTATCTTCATCTAAATGCGTAAATCCTTATTATGCATATCATTCATGGTTGTGCCGGAAATGACCAACTGCCATTTATTTTTTTGCTTCACCAAACACTTTTGTCCATCTTCTCTCTCTTTTATCTCTTTCTTTTTTTTTCTCCGCCCACTACAACCACTCGCTCTCTTTTTCCCGTCATGGCTCTTCTGGACTCTTTGTCCCTCCGCCACAGCGCAGACGTTCGTCACTCCCCCTCAACCCTTTTTTCCTCCCTCTTGCTGTCTCTCTTATTTTCTTCTCTCTCTCTCTATCTCACTCTTTCACCCCCTTTTCACCTGGAAAAGAGGGTCAGTTGTGGCCCTGTGTCTCTTGGGGCGTCCCGTCAGATTCTGATCAGTGGGGTGTCCCTTTGTCCTCTTTCACTCGGGTCACAATAGGGCCGTGGAATGCCAGCGTGTCCGTGTCCAATCCTCACTCTGCCCCACAATGTCCCTGTGTCTATAACGGATCGCACAATCTGGTTATTTGGTTTGCCAGGAGTCAATAAAAACGCAAGGCCTTGAAAAGATGACCCCATCCAGCATTGCGAACCCCTCCCAGAACTTGTACAGGTCCTCCCTCAGATCAGAGAGTCCTGGCCGACGTTTGCTTTATTTATGAAGCAGGATGGATGGATGCTGCGTGCTCGCTCATTAAGAGCACTGACTCATTACATCTGCTGTTTGAATATTTGTTCCACCATCATCCTTTGGTGAATATTTGGACTGAATTCGTAAGTTCTTTACCAGATTATGATGATGTGGAGTAGGTGCAGATTGAATGTACACTGTACAAAGATTGTGAGTTCCTTAAAATGTTTAGGTTGTATCAAATTAACCTTGCAAGCCATGTAAACTTGCACTATATTAAGCACATTAAAAGGGATGGTGCTCCCTAAAATGTAGATTTACTACACCCTCAATTGGTTATAAATCTGCTTGAGATTCTTCAGTAGAAAGGAAGAATTTTTAAAGAATGTTTAAAACTGGTACCCACTGGCATCTATAGTAAGAAAAAGAAATACATTGGAAGCTGATGGCTACTGGTTTCTACCATTCCAAACCCAAACATGTTCGGAACATGTGAAGGATGAGTACGCAGAATTTAGCTCGAATAACTTTAAGTTGAAACATTGATAACTTATTTTAATAAGTTTAAGTAACTTAAAAAACATATTTTGTCATGGCTTATTGATCAAATAACAACTTCATTGACTTATGGATCAATCACAGTTTCTTACAGTGTAGTATATAGCTTCCTTGGTTTGGTAGAAGTGGCCTTTAGAAGAGATCAGATTAGACTCCTGAAGTTAATTAATCCCACTTTATCCTGTTTCATACACTACACTGCCTTAATCCTGTCTAATTACTCCACTGAGACCTGTTTCATGTCTTTTGAGATTATTTGGCAGTTTTGAGGTTTGTTTTCTATTCAGATAGTTTGTGATTAGAGCGAAGTGGCGCCACTGAAGTATAAAGAAGAATAGGAAAACGTCGCAGGGTCAGTATGTACAGTTAATCTCCTTTCTGTCTCGGGGTTAATTATGAAATGAGTCCCTGTAAGGCTGACTCTGATTGACGCTGGAGGGCGGTTGGAAGCGTGGATGATGGGATTTAGACCCCATTGAAGTCACTGAGGATCCTTGACACCCTCAAGAGAAGCAGATATCAACTACTTCATTTAAAGCCTCTTAAGAGCTGTAGAACACACATGCTTCACTTTTACCGTCCCAGCTTAAGTGCAGTTTATCTACTCTCTATTGATTATTTTCAACACCGGCTTTAATTGATTTTTCAAATTAATCTCTATTCTATTCGATTTCAATTTATTAGAAGATATTTCAGATATCTTTAATTATATCATGTATTTAACCGTTGCACACTGTTCAAATTTACCACCTTTTTGTTATGTTCGGAATGAAAACATTTACTGAATTAAACTAAATAATTTTTTTCTAATTTTCTACCTCAGCAAAACTACTAAATGTTTTTAAAAATTACATTATTTTATCTATTTAATTGCCAAGTACACAAATTATGTCACTGGTTTGGTGTAAACCCCCCACACAAATTGACTTTCTTTCAATATATAAAGTAATTGTGGACTGGCTTTCTTTACCTTTTATCACAATTTTAGACATGTGAACAATTAGTAGCAACATTGGCTTTGATGTATTGTTAGATTTTCATTTTTTCTCCCTAATTTACTGTTGGAGGTTATTTTTGCCCCATTGACTTCCATTGTACCCACATTTGATAGTGCATAAATACACAGTTTTTGTTTTTATTTACTCCATGTTGTTCTGAGAGCTGAGATGCATATTGTGATTTTCTCAGCTACATCAAGGTAAGTGCGCAAAGGTCCCTCTCACACTCTCACAAACTCCATAAACTATAAGCATTTTTGCACAGGCCTAGGGGTTAATGGTGACAACTAATGATCAACAGTAAAAATTACAAAATTTACCTCTTAATAAGAGGGAAAACCACCAACAATAAAAAATGCATGCTTATATGATGTCATGGTTTTGTGGTCAAAAAAAATGTGGTTATAAAAGAAATCGATGGGCCAAAAACAGTCACCAATAATGGACTAGGGAGAAAAAATGAGAAATAATCCAAAACAATGTTGTTTCACATGTCCCCAGTCCACAATGACTTTTTATATTGAAAATCCGTAGTTTTGTGGGGGGGGTTTTCACCAAGTCAGTGGCGTCATTATTGGCAATTAAAGAGTTAAAATCTTGATCAGGATCAAATTTTGATCAGGACTGTGTTTGATTAACAGATTTATGCAAAAAATAAATAAAAAATAAATGTATCTGATGCATTTTTACAGCAGTTTAATGCAGTGGATGTTTTCATCCCTAACATAACAAAAGGGCAGTCAAATTGCCAAGAGTGTATCATTGAGTTCTTTTTAAGCATTTTCTCAAAATAATAATTTAATATTTGCCAAAGTCAAATATTCTACTAGCTGAAACACAGAAATAGTTGTGGCCATATTAAGACCCAAAATCACCCCAAAGTGGATGAAAACATCCCCAACAGCACGAAACGGTTAAGTATTTTAGAAACATTTAGTTGGCCATGCTTATTTTCACTATTTTTATATTTACTTTTGATGTAATCTAGCACTCACTTAAAGTTCATCTTTAGATAGGAATAAAGTTATGACAGTGTTAAATGTATTTTGAAGGTTGTTTGATAAGGAATGCCTGTTTTCATATTCTACATAAATTTACAACTAATAAACCTCTTCATGCGACACGGTGGCGCATTAGGTAGTGTTGTCGCCTCACAGCAAGAAGGTCGTTGGTTCGAGCCTTGGCTGGGTCAGTTGCATTTCTGTGTGGAGTTTGCATGTTCTCCCCGTGTTCGCGTGGGTTTCCTCCGGGTACTCCAGTTTCCCCCACAGTCCAAAGATATGCAGTACAGGTGAATTGGGTAAGCTAAATTGTCCGTAGTATATGTGTGTGAATGAGAATGTATGGATGTTTCCCAGAGATGGGTTGCAGATGGAAGGGCATCCGCTGCATAAACAAATGCTGGATAAGTTGGCGGCTCATTCCGCTGTGGCGACCCCGGATTAATAAAGGGACTAAGTCGAAAACAAAATGAATGAATGAATGAATAAACCTCTTTATATTTTTAGCCAATGGCTCCCTATTGTCCCGTAATGCTCAAATGTTCTTTCTACCGCTTTTTTTCTTTCTTTATTCCTTTTCACACTCTTATTACTATTACTTACGGTCCTGTTCTGCCATAGGCCAGAATTTCTTTTTACATCTAAAACAAATGGTAGATTAGTCAATGAAATTGATAAGCCATCACTTTATATGACTGATTCAATCTAACCGTCTAACCAGACTGAATCTGGATCGTTTCTTACCCATTCCAAAACATATTGAAATTGGGGGGCTAGCTGATACAAGTGAACTGCAAGACCTCATTTATTATTGGAAGTTGGATCTTTTAAGTTGGACGTTTTAGTCATGCTTTTTTCTGTTCCAAATGAACGAGCTGAACCAGCTGCTCGCTCTTTCTTTCTTTCTTTCTTTCTTTCTTTCTTTCTTTCTTTCTTTCTTAAATAAATAGTTGATATTTTACATGAGTTAAACTCACTGAATTACTTTCTAGAATTACTTGAATTACTTACTAGATTTATGATTCCCATGTTTTGTGTTTTTCTATAAAAAGAAAAATGACATTTTCTTATTTAACAGAATTAAATTCTGTGACCCCATTGGACACGAGGTTCAGAACCACTGCTGAGAACCACTGTTTTGACTTTACTAGTGGTTATTAGCTTGTAAAATAATTATTAGTTTATTGATCTGTATATGTTTTGTTTCATTATTTATTACCTCATTAATTCATTAAGTCTTTGGGGAATTCCCACATTCGCACATGCTTTTTTTGCTTTATGAATATATCCATAATGCAAAATATGAAACAATAAAAGCACATGGGTGTGATTTTAACTAACAACGCTGATTTTCTTTCATCTGTCGTACGTGTAGTGAAGAAACACGGACCCCTGCCACTTCAGTGCACATCAGTACAATCTTACAGAGTGACATCAAAACCTGATGGACCTCAGAGAGTTTCTGTGCTCAAACCCTCTGGCTTTACTTTGTTTCTGTCTCTCTCACTCTCCCTCATATATCTCATTCATAAAAGCTATTTTTCACACATGCTTGAAACTAAAACATCTAATGAAACTACCTCGTCGCCGATTCTTTTTCTCCCCCAGTTCTGAGGCAAAACAGCAGTAAAGTTTGTAGTTTCAGAAGCGATTGTCATGTCATCCCCTAGCAGTGAAAATAACCGTATCGTACAGCTTCCACTGTGCAAACCCATAATAACCTGGAAAGAAATGGGTATTTATGACCTGAAACAATCTTCACAGCTAGAGACCCCATTAGTGTCCTCTTTGCCTGTGGCTCCGGCATTAATCCGAGTTAACTTGCAGTTATGTGAAGATAATGCCGAACTAAAGCCTATGAAACACTATTGTATTGTACTCCATCACCTGTTGTCCACAGATGCCCGGCGGGTGAGAGCCTCCTCCGATGTGGATGTCCTGAGGCCATGTGTCGTCCATCTTGGTAACCCTTCTCTCTATAGGCATTGTTTCCTGACCTTTAGCCTCTTCTGTGCTTCTTCGGCACCCGATCGTCAGTTTCACTGTCCCCCCTTTTCTGACTAGAATTCGGTTGACGGGGGTCTATCTTAGATATCTTGCTGTGAGTGTGCTGAGAGTGGCCTGACCTGGTCATTTAGCAACAGGTGATAGATTCAATAGCCAACAGGACTTAAGTGAGTTGGTGAATAAATGTTTTATAAATATTTTTAAATGTTTTTTAATTGCGAGTGCAATTATCAAATCACAAAAACTATGTGGCAATATTATAAATATAATGTCTTTCAGAGGGATGCAGTTCGTAAAAATAGTTTAGAAAACTGTAGTCAACAACAACAAAAAAAGCATTTCCGAAGAGATGTTTTGCTGTGGGTATTAATAATGATAATAATAATAATAATAATAATAATAATAATAATAATAATAATAAT
>CAIGQQ010005934.1:1728300-1744203 GCA_903798035.1 Danio albolineatus | reverse complement strand
TAATAATAATAATAATAATAATAATAATAATAATAATAATAATAATATCATTATTATAAACAATTTAGATTTTCAGGCAAAACGATGGTAGAACACTTTATTTCTATGGTCCATTTGAGTATTAGTAGACTGTATACAAAATATCTGTTGATACTTACATTCAACAGACATTTAACTGACTATAAGAAACTTTGCAAGCACATGTCAACTTACACTAACCCTACCCCTAACCCCCAACCTAACAGTCTACTTATAATCTAATGAGAATTAGTTGCGATGTAACTTATATTCAACAAACGGACCATCAAAATAAAGTGTGGCCAAAACGATTAGCCTTCCTGTTTAATGTTGCCCAATTGATGTAAGAATGTTTTCACAATATTTCCTGTTAAATTGTTTCTTCTGGATTGATAAGGTCAATATTAGTAGCCCCTTTAAGAAATATTTTATTGAATTGTCGAGAACATTGTTGTCTAATGGCTTTCTTAATTAACCTAACTTGCCTAGTTAACCTAATTAACATAGTTAAGTACGTTAAATTGCACTTTAAATTCTAATAGACAAAATAAATGAGTTATTATGTTTAAAAGTGTTTTCGATTAAACAGCACTTGGGAAAAATATATTTTTTAATAATTACACAATCACAAAAGAGGGACTAATACCAGAACTGTGAGTATGAACAATTCAGTTCAGTTCAACTCAATTCAGTTCAACTCAATTCAATTCAATTCAATTCAATTCAATTCAATTCAATTCAATTCAATTGTTTCTTTCTATAGTGCTTTTACAATGTAGATTTTGTTAAAGCAGCTTAACATAGAAGTTCTAGTAAATTGAAACTGTGTCAGTCCAGTTTTCAGAGTTGAAGTTCAGTTTAGTTTAGATCAATGTGATTTAAATTTCACTGCTGAAAGTCCAAACACTGAAGAGCAAATCCATCAATGGTCCACACGTCCCAACCAAGCTATCCAGTGCTGAGGAACAAACTTCACCAATTGAGGAAAGTGAAGGAAAAAACCTAGAGAGAAACCATGCTTTTTTGGGCACGGACATTTCTCCTCTGGCCAAACTTCTTATGCAGAGCTGCAGTCTAAGCATTGGTGCTGGAGAACTCTGGACGTCCATCGCGGAGAACTGCAGATGTGAGTAAGTCACCGGCAGGTGTTCTGGCCCACGGGATCCATGCTTAGACTCATCTGTCACTGTGGTCTTTTAGGAAGGAGTCTCATGCTCTCCGCTCCTCCATGACCACCAGAGCATCAGCTCAGGATACGGCCTGGTCCAGGATTATAGATACCTTGGCATCATTTCTTCACAGGTCTTGGATTGAATGACAGTTTATTGTAAATAGATGAAACAGAGTAATGGCAAACAGGTAAAGACTTTCTCTTGTGTACATGAGCAGTGGACCAGGTGATGGAATGGAACCGGAGACTGATGGTGGATATGGACACTGAGGAATTCGAGAAACACACAACCAGGAAGGAATCACACTATGGACACTGGAGATAAACTGGAACAGACAGGTAAGTATAACTAATCGTAGAAGGTTTCACTGACCGTGAGAGTTCATCCTTCTCAATATGATAAGGCCGGACAGAATTCAGGTGATGGAGATTTTGCTAATTGGGGTGACTGTGAGCGGGGTGATTCATGTAATTGGGAGAGAACCTGGACTGGCTATGACACAAGCACAGTAGTCAGAAAAAGAAAAAGATAAGAATGAGTTTTGCTCACTACTTTTAGGACAATTTTGCTGAAAAAATTCTACTAAAATTATCATTTTTCCCAGGATTCTACATTGATGTCTAGTTATTTCATTCTAAAGGCAGTAAACACAGCATATCCATTGCCATAAATGTGAAATAACTGAAACTACACACAGAAGTCATGGGGAAATGCTCATTTTGAAGAAGAGCTTTTTTTAAAACTGATTTTTTTGTGGGATGCTGCACAATAAGATATTTGTTATATACATTAAATTAGTCAGTACAAACACCAAAACTGGAACTAATTTAATGAAATAGCTGAAGATCCCCAATGAATATGTTAGGAACAAAAATTACATTTAGTTGATTTCTAACGTACTTTACTGTCCTGTTTGTGACCACACTCTTTGATAAATATTAAAGTTTATAAGTTTTATAAAGTTTTATAAGACTGTTTGTTCAAACACAACAAAAATTATTACATATTTACTGGGAAATGGATGAAAACATTCCTTTTCAAATGGGGTTTGCTCATTTAAATGTATATTCTAAATATATGATATTAAAAATGAACACATCAAAATAAAAGCTCTCACACAGAAACATAAATGTTACATTTGAAATGGATTTTTCACAAAATAATACATACAATTTCATGCCCGTTGAGTTTTTTTCACGTTATTAATATGCTGATTTAGATGTCATTTTCTAGAAGCAATTCCCTCCATCAGCATCCTAATCTCTCTGTGATCTCCCCCATGGTGAAATGATCTCCTCAGCTCTCCAGAAACATTTAATCTGGCCGTTCAGCCTGTGTGCCTCTCTCTCCAGCAGAGAGCTTTAATTGAAGCTGCTCCCACACCTTTGCTCACTCTTATGAAGGGTTATATGGTCAGATTAGCATGTGTGCCACATGATTAACACAAAAGTTGGAGTGTTTCTGGAAAAAGACAAATAAAAACAACCAAACCATTAAATGTAGCAGCATTATTTATGCTAAGTAACTGAAGTAACTTGCTTAGGGTCTACCCTCTTGAAGTTCTATCAACAGAAAATCTTTTACAACACAAATCAGCTACATGCAGCTTTAATCAAGTTTTTAGGACACAGTAGGTGAGCTGGATTTATATTCTTAATAATGTTTATGTTTTAGATCTGTAGTACTAAACTGACAAACAAAGCTTACCTCCAGAATGCACTAGGGTATAACATTCATTTGGTGGCAAGGTTTTTTTTTTCAAATATATTTTTTTTACTCAAATATTAAAGCCTTGTTTCACAGTGATGGGTTGCAGCTGGAAGGGCATCCACTGCGTAAAAAAATATGCTGGATAAGTTGGCAGTTCAATCTGCTGCGGCGATTCAGATTAATAAAGGGACTAAGCCAACAAGAAAATGATTGATTGATTAAAGCCTGATGAAAAAAATTAGAAAATGCTACTCCAAACAACCCCACCCCAAGCATGCCATAAGGGCCAATGACAGTTTGATTAAATCTGCAAAGAAATTTAACCTAAGGACAAACTATTAAATGATTTAAAAAAGGATTTTACAGAATTGGAATCTATACTGTGCTGGCCAAATTCATTCATCGTTCATTTTCTTTTCGGCTTAGTCCCTTTATTAATCTGGGGTCGCCACAGCGGAATGAACTGCCAACTTATCCAGCAATTGTTTTTTTACGTAGCGGATGCCCTTACAGCTGCAACCCATCTCTGGGAAACATCCATACACACTCATTCACACTCATACACTACGGACAATTTAGCTTACCCAATTCACCTATACCACATGTCTTTGGACTTGTGGGAGAAACCGGAGCACCCGGAGGAAACCCACACAACCACGGGGAGAACATGCAGACTCCACACAGAAATGCCAACTGACCCAGCTGAGGCTCGAACCAGCGACCTTCTTGCTGTGAGGCGAACGTGCTACTCACTACGCCACCGTGGCGTGATGGCCAAATTATGACTCCAAATAAAATAGACACTACAGTTTGGATTAAGCAAGGCCTCACTGTGTCCTGCATGTTTCTACATGATGTTAAGGATTTTGAACATTTCAAAAGTGAAAATTTGTTTAATGATTGTCATAGATATCTACAATAAGACACCAGATTTAAGAAACATTATTAAGGACTGAGAAATTGTGAAAAAGAAACAATGATGGTATTTATCTTAGCATGTAAAAGAGGGAATATGACCCAAATAATTAAGTTCTACAACACAAGAATTTAGAGAACACATTATGTTAAAATAAATGGGGAAAAGAGGGTAGTGTTGAAAGCACTGTGGAAAAAATATTTTTCAAACACAGTGACCCCCAAGGGAATTCAGTTGAGGAAATATCTTCACCCCTGAGCAGAAGTAATACTTGTTGAAGATTGTTGCTCTAATTCTTTAAGTTTTTAAAGTGTTTTCTGAAGTATTTTTAAAAAATTGCCAGTATACCTGAATTTTTACATATTGAGTAGAATCAGAATCAGAATCAGTTTTATTGCCAAGTGTGCTTCACACACACAAGGAATTTGCTTTGGCTACAGAAGCTTCCAGTGTACATAAAGTGACAAGTGACAACACAGAATAAATATAAAAAAAGAAGACGATAGACATTAAACAGATGCAGTCAGTCCAACGATCTGGATTTTGAAATGTAGGTACAGATTGTTATAAATATACAGGTTATAAGGTGCTGTGTACAAATGCGTAAGAAGTATTGCATTGTATATTGTTATAAGGTGCTGTGTACAAGTGCGTATGAGAAAGTATTGCACGTTTATTGCACAATAGGAGAAATATTAACTGTTCATGAGGTAGATGGCCTGAGGATAGAAACTTTTCCTGTGTCTGGCAGTTTTTGTGCTCGGTGCTCTGTAGCGCTGACCAGACGGTAACAGTTCAAACAGGAAGTGTGCTGGGTGCTAGGCGTCCAGGGTGATTTTGCGAGCCCTTTTACTCACTGTGGAAGCGTACAGTTCTTGAAGTGTAGAAAGGGTAGTGCCAGTTATTCGTTCAGCAGTCCGGACTATTCGCTGTAGTCTATGGAGGTCAGATTTGGCTGCTGAAGCGAACCAGACGGTGATTGAAGTGCAGAGGATGGACTGGATGACAGCTGAGTAGAACTGCACGAGCAGCTCCTGTGGCAGGTTGAACTTCCTCAGCTGACGAAGGTAGTACAGTCTCTGCTGGGCTTTCTTCACAATAGAGTCTATGTGAGTGTCCCACATCAGATCCTGAGAGGTGGTGGTGCCCAGGAACCTGAATGACTCCACTGCAGCCACAGCACTGTTCATGATGGTGAGCGGGGGGAGTGCAGGGGGGTTTCTCCTGAAGTCCACTATCATCTCCACCGTTTTGAGCGTGTTCAGCTCCAGATTGTTGTATTTGCACCATAAAGCCAGCCGCTCCACCTCCTGTCTGTATGCAGACTCGTCACCATTCCGGATGAAGCCGATAACAGTAGTGACGTGCGCAAACTTCAGGAGCTTGACGGAGGGATCTTTTGCGGTGTGCGAATATATGTGTATCCACCATAGACATATATATTCTGCTTAATATGTAATAACTCAGGTATACTGGCAAGTTTTTTTTTAAAAACGGTGGAGCAGTGGGTTTACCAGCAAGAAGGTTGCTGGTTCGAACCTCAGCTGGGTCAGTTGCCATTTCTGTGTGGGGTTTGCATGTTCTTCCTGTGTTGGCATAGGTTTCCTCCGGGTGCTCCGGCACCCCTCACAGGTCCAAATACATACAATATAGATGAATTGGGTAGGCTAAATTTTCCGCAGTGTATGTGTGTGAATGAGAGTGTATGGGTGTTTCCCAGTGATGGGTTACAGCTGGAAGGGCATCCTCTCTGTAAAACACTTGCTAGATAAGTTGTCGGTTCATTCTGCTGTGATTAGTCCCTAAGCCATATTATTATTATTATTATTATTATTATTATTATTATTATACTTTTCATGTTTGGTGTTGTTTTTGATGTATAGCAATTTAAATCATGTAAAGCAAATAGGGTGCCAAGGTGGCGGAGTGGGTAGCACGTTCGCCTCACAGCAAGAAGGTTGCTGGTTCAAGCCTCGGCTGGGTCAGTTGGCATTTCTGTGTGGAGTTTGCATGTTCTCCCTGTGGTCACGTGAGTTTCCTCCTAAAGTCCAAAGACATGTGGTATAGGTGAATTGGGTAGGCTAAACTGTCTGTGGTGTATGGGTGTGAATGAGTGTGCATAGATGTTTCCCAGTGTTGGGTTGCAGCTGGAAGGGCATCCGCTGCGTAAAACATATGCTGGATAAGTTGATGGTTCATTCCGCTGTGGCGACCCCAGATTAATAAAGGGACTAAGCTGAAAAAGAAAATGTATGAATTAATATAAAGCAAAAAATAAACAAACAGTTTGCAAACAATTTTAATTTGACAAAACTTAAGTAATCTCACGGGTATTAAATCATTGTTACAACCATAAAAATGTAAATCAAAATTCAAACATTTTAATTCTATATTTGTTTTAAAATTGAGCAATTCTCATTTATTTTAAGTCAGAATATTTTGTTTGCTGAATATTTTATTTGCATTCATTTAGTCAGGATATTTTAGATTAACAGGATTATTCTTTGCTCTTGTTTTACTGAGGGGTCAGGAAAGATTTACTGAAAAAAATGTACTATTGCAGCTCAACCTCTGATAACCTGCAGATGGCATTTTATCACAAGTGTGTAATAAAGATGCATAAATGCCGCCGTGCCAGTGTGCTCAGTCCAAGAAGCGCAGGTGGGACGAGGCCCTGATGCCTGCTGTTACTGCTTTCAATAGGGCCAAACACTCTTGCCTGATTCTCCCTGTGGTGGTTCTGTTCTATGCTGTCTGTCAGTGCAGATATTATGCTAAGCCCTCCAAACTATCTTTTATATATATGGTTGCCATGGCAGCCTTATTCCTGGGGAGCAGCAACTTCAAATGATTGTAGAGGCTTTTGGGGTTTGAACCTCAAAAAATGTGTCTTTGAGGAAAAAAAAAAGGGGGGGGGGGCAGAGATGAACTGTGATGATGAAAAACTTTTTCATGGTATTTATGCAAATTTGCCAGATGTAAGTGTCAGTGTCAGTTGTTGGAGTCTTGTTTTATTTAACCTACATTGAGATACCTACATGTTATTTTTCAAGATGAACCTCAAATTTAAATTTCAGCTGACTTGACATTTCTGTAGTATGTGACTTGACAAGTCTGGTATTGCTCTTGTATTTTTAAGTTTTTCTGGCAAAGTTTTCATCATAAGCATGAGTCTGATGCCAGCAGCAAACCAGTGTTTTGTGCCCAGACTCCACTTAATAATGCTGGGTTCCAAACAATTCCTTCATGTTGCAACAACACAAATCGATTAATTAAACATTATAGTTTACGTACAGGTGAATTGAGCATAAAACAATTAAGTTGTCCCCAAGGTACTTAAGAATTGTGTTGTTTAAATGCAATTTTAGTAAGTAGTTTGTACAAGCAGCAAAGTGATTTTTCAGTGTGTCAAAAAAAAGCAGCTGAAGGAAAGATTTTGTGTTTCTGCAGAAATATCTATTTGTTGCTGTAGTCACTGTAGCTGTTTTGTTCTCTGTCATGTCTGAATATATAAGGGGAGGGGAATTATGGGTAGCATCACTGGCCCCTCCATCCTCTTTCTCATTCTCTCTCTTCATCTTCTGGCGCTCACTTTACAAAAAGAAATTTCAATCCTAAGGAGTGAGCGGAAAAAGGGGCTTTTGTGTTTTTGAATGGCAGAATTTCAGAACTTTAGGTACCCCTACTGAATTTGCCCCCACACAGATTTTGAGAGAGAGAGAGAGAGAGAGAGAGAGAGAGAGAGAGAGAGAGAGAGAAAAGAGAGAGAGAGATCTGGTTGACAGTGCAGAAACATTAAACAGCATATGGGTGATTCAGCTCATTAGTGCATCTGCGTGTTGGACGAACAGACCACTCGATGATGAGCTCATTTGCACGCACACACAGACACACACACATTGTATTTAGTAATTGTGCACTCAGAGCTTTGCAAATGTGTGTGTACATGTTTGTGTGTATTCACACATTTTGGAAATTGCTTAATGGTGCATTTTGCACCTCTTATTCAATATCAGGAAGTAGTATACACGCACACACAAAGTGATTGTCAGAGATACTATTTAACACATCCGGGGATCGTTACCCAGATACATTTTTAGGCACACCTTGCTTTAATACATAAAATAAATTAGGTTCATTTTTGTTTTATTTTAATTGTTTCTAGATTTTTCAATTGTTTTAAATCGTGTAAGTTACTAACCATGCACAGAAACTGGCATCGATCCAGGAAATAATTGATCATTCGTTACAAAAAGAAATTGATGGAAAAAGTCATAAGCGGAAAGCTCTTTGTTTAACATAAACGTTGTATTCTTTTCTTGCTTTTAAAAATAATTTTCAACTCTAAATAAACATCTTTGTAGATATAGATAGGTATTATATTTAGCCTACGCCAAATAATAGATAAAGAACGTTTAACTGACTCCTTCACGTCAATAACTTATTTATAGGCTACATTTTTATAACAATAATAAAAAAATATCTAGATTTGACTAAATATACGAATAGGGTACTTGTCTCTAAAATATGTTTGATTCCATAAACGAATTGGCGGTGGACGAAATGTGCTACGCATAAATGCCTGTAAAAATAATACATTTCTTCCGCTGATTTCTCATGTGATTTCGTTTGAGTAATTAACATTGATAAAACTTGAGTAATTAACTTATTGCCATCAATAAGTTTTAACTCGTTAACTTAAAATTACTATTTTAGTGCCTTCTAAATTTGCTTCATTTTTAATCTCTGTTTGATTAGACTTTTATTTAAAAACAATTAAAATGTTTTAAATAGAGAGTACAAGACAGACCAATGCTGCAGAATTTGTGAAATTGCTTTAACAGGCTGAGCAATTAAAATAAATAGCTAAATAGGCTAAATAAACCTTGAAAAGTTTTATTTGTTAAGAATGGTTCACCGAGCAAAATATTATGACGTGTTCATGTTAATCGATTTAATGAATCTATTTAAAATTCATGTGCAGGTCAGTTGATCGGAGATTTTGGCTGACGTGTAAATCTTCAAAAGTGCATCTTAAAAAACATGACAGAAAATTTAGTATGTGCTGCATTTGTCTTTTTGTTTATATAGCTCTATATAAATTGATCTATATAAGAATGAAGCAAGAAAAATTAACAATTGAGATATTTTTCTTGTTTTTATTTTGTGAGTCTCGTATGTTTCGATTGACTTTTTTAATATTCATGTTATTCAAGTTTTTCTTTGCCCTTCAGAAAAGGTGAAAAGGGTCAGTTGTTCCATTTTAACCTTTTGACACTGTTGATTTTATACTCATGGCATAGCGGCGTCTCTTCGTCTGTGTATGTCGCCAATTCAAGTGTCGCCACGTAAATATGTGTCTAAAGGTTAGATATCCTCTGAAGAGGAACAACTCATCCACAATGGTGGGACTTCCCATCTCACCGCCGTTGTCAGGACAACTCGAGCGGTATCCGTGCCCATAATAAGTTTCAGTTCAAAGCCGGTGACTTACCTCTTTACAACACTCTCATGTCCTCCCTCTTCCTTGTCTTTGACTGCTCATTCTGGAGACTTAAGGCTTGAGCCCTTGTCCAAATAAGCTATAGACAAAAGTGTTGGTTTTCGGAGATGCTGGAGAGGAACAGAGTGTGTTTTCCTATTAACTCTAATCTAGATTCTGAAGGGGTGAGGATGCGAATGCAAAGCAGGTTCATAACTTCTTAAACTAGAAATAGTATCAAAATACCTTTGTGGACAGTGTTATAGATAATTAATTCATGTTAGGCTACGTTTATAATTATTCTCGTGAAAATGCTTCATATTTACTAGCCAAATTCACACACGACGCAACTTTGCAAACAAGTGTAGACTATTAAAAAGACTTCATTCATTCATTCATTCATTCATTCAGTCATTCATTCACTCGTTTATTTATTTATTTATTTATTTATTCATTCATTCAAAACAACAAAAAGCAATAAAAAAGCACGCGTGCGCTGTGATTGTAATAAACTGCAGTTCTGTCGTGGCTGTGTTTGTGACATTTTAGTTATTATTTTATAACTCATTATTTTAGGCAAATCGTTTGATGTATTCGTGCATTTTGGTGTCTTCCGAATAAAACAAGCTACACATAAAATCGAGGACGAAGCTCAGTTCTGACATGGCGCAGGTCCCTCTATCGCAATCGCGCGCTCTCCAGATATCTGAACTATAAACATCAAAACCACACTCACTGTTGTGCTGTCAGATAAGATACAAAATTCTAAATATGTAGGTTTAATAACAGTGGCTCAAAAAACAACACTAACACAATACTTCATACAGCTGTGAGCGATAATCACATCTGTTCAGTAGTCAATTGATCCAGATTTTTGACTTTAGTTTGTAACCTGCTTAAGACAGAACTGCATTTTTATTTTAGAACTTACTAAACAAGAGTAACGCCGTTACTGAATTAAGCTTGACCTAAAATTATACTGTGTACATTGTTTTGTATTTCATTGATGTTTCCCCCTCCACATCAAGCACAGATTCTTCTCTCGTAAACGCATAAAACTGGGCGGAGCACCAAGAGCCGTCAGCACTGATTACTCACGGTGAGTAAACGTACGATTGGACGAGTGCACAGGATTTGGGAGGCACACAGACCAATGAGATTCTTAGATTTGGGAAACGGGGTTACTGTCGTAAGGGGGCGTGGGGTGCCCTGGAGAGACCCCAGAGATAAGCGCAGTCAGGAGCGCAAAAACACTCAGTTGGATACACGACGCACAGACCTGCGCAACCGCTACAAATTCCACTTTGGCGCACCAATCGTACAGATGTACACATTTTGTACATTTTTAGAGCTTTTCCATCGCGTGAAAAGGATTTATTTGATTTGACTCAGTTCATCACGTGGTATGAGTTTTAATTAACCTAATTACGGGCAAGTAACAGCCACTCAGTTGTTCATAGCCATATAGCTACTTTTTTATATTTTAACGAGGGTTTAGTGTCTTTACGCATCCTTTAGTCAAAAATCGTGGTGATGTTACTGGACGCCGGCCACCAGATTTCTGGCTTAGGGGTTGGCACGTTCACAAGGCATCACTCGGCTGTGAGCGAGACCCAGGACAGAGATATGAGTTTCATGGAATCGGCGCACATGGGCGCGTTCAAACTGAACCACCCCGATTTGTCCCCGGGCCAGAGCGCAGCTTTTGCGCCACAAGCAAGCAGCTATTCTGCGGCCGCTCTTGGAGCGCATGCGGCGGCGCACGCTGCCTCGTTCGCCAGCTCCACTTTCAACTCCACCAGGGAGTTCCTCTTGCGCAGCCGAGGCTTTGGGGATTCGACTCCGGCCAGCGGACAACACCCCATCTTCAGCTCTACATCAGGGTCTCTCCATCACTCTCACCCAGAAGGTCAGGGTCACCTACTTTTCCCCGGAATCCACGAGCAGCACGGGTCACATCACAGCTCTCCAAACATCCTGAACGGACGCCTTGGATTACCCGGTGAGGTTTTCGGGCGGACAGAGCAGTACCACCAAGTCCCCAATACGCGGGCCGATCCATACAGCCAGTATGGCCTAAACATGAGTATGAACATGGCGCACCATCCCGGCGCGTTCTTCCGATACATGCGGCAACAGTGCATCAAACAAGAGCTTATTTGTAAGTGGATCGACCCCGAGCAGCTCTGTGACCCCAAAAAATGCTGCAGCAAAACTTTCAGCACCATGCACGAACTGGTCACACATGTGTCCACTGAGCACGTTGGCGGGCCAGAACAGTGTAACCACATCTGCTTTTGGGAAGAGTGTCCACGGGAGAGTAAACCGTTCAAAGCAAAATACAAACTGGTGAATCATATCCGAGTGCACACTGGAGAGAAACCCTTCGCGTGCCCCTTCCCGGGATGTGGCAAGGTGTTCGCGCGTTCTGAGAATTTGAAAATACACAAACGGACACACACTGGTAATTATTTCAATTCGTGTTTATATGCGTTTATATACTAATTTAGTAGCTATGTGAAATAATTAACATCTCATTTTTCGATTGCCATTTGTGTTGATTGCCATACTTTGACCTTGCCAAAAAAAAAAAAAAAAAAAAAACACACACACACTATGTTTTGATGCGCACTCGGGTTACAACATTGGCTTGACAAATTAGCTTTACATCACACAATTTTTTTTCCATTAAGACTGATGCTTTTGTAAGTGTGAATTGCTCTGTTAATCGAATGCGTAAATTGCTATTAGGGTCTCCCGATTGCGCCATCATTCCTGTTGCAGCCAATCCACTTTTTGAGAAAGTAGCAGCAGCAGCCTGTTTATGGATTCAGCCTTCTGTAGTTTTAGACAGAGTGGTAACCATATTCTAAATGGAAAATGTTCTTATCTTTCAGGAGAAAAACCGTTCCTGTGTGAATTCGAAGGCTGCGACAGACGCTTCGCCAACAGCAGTGACCGGAAGAAGCACATGCACGTTCACACGTCTGACAAGCCATATCTGTGCAAACTCTGCGACAAGTCCTACACACACCCCAGCTCCTTGAGAAAACACATGAAGGTGAGAAATTGAATCCAGCTGTCAACTTGTATCCACTCATTAATGCTGGAACCCATCCCCAAACGTCCATATACCCTAAGAGGTTAAACAGAAAGAACTTTAACTGATTTTTTTATTACTTATATATAGGTTCACGAGGATCAGGCTCCAATAGTGGACTCCTCTCCTGCTGGAAGCTCCGGGTACGAGTCCTCCACTCCGTCCAGTCTGATCTCTCCATGCTCGGAGACGCACAGCACCTTGTCGCCTGATTCTGCCGCGCTCAACAGCAGCGGGCACAACAGCTTAACGTCCAATTTTAGCGAGTGGTACGTTTAAGGACTCTGCCAAGAACTGCATATCCTAAAATAAAATATTATTTGTAAATAGCAAACGAGGGGTTTATGTTCTCAGCATGTCGGTGTTGCACTGTGAATAAAGAAAGCCGAGAATTAATATGTGTCTAAAAATGCAGGCAGTTTTCTTATATATGAACAACATGTCCTTTGGTAGCTAATGCGTTGCCAAAGACGAAGAGTGGATGTATTTTTATTTTTGGTCTGTATAATTGTTTTACAGTATTGTCGGGTCAAGTTACGATGTTTGAATAGCCTACAATATATGTCATAGATTAGAGCTATTTGACGTTTCATGATTGTCTTACCATGAAAGTATTTTCGGGGATCCTTAAGTGCCCAAGTCAAATGTTGTACAGTGAAAATGGACACAATTTCGTGAATGTATTTTATTGTACGAAGAATTATTTGTTACTAATGTAGAAATCATCCACTTCGAGTTAAAGTATTTAGAAATGTCTCGTTTTTAAATTATGGTATAGCTTATACTTGATGAAATACAAAATATTTATGAAAAACTCCTCGACTGAAATGTGTACAGAATTGTTACATTAAAAGTGTTTGTATATTGTTATTCAGTTTTATGATGTAAATTCTTGTGATAACAAATGCCAAACAGTAAAATGAAGGAAAATATTATATAAAGGCAATAAAATGAAACAAATCAAAACAAAAAAACTCATTCGTTCATTTACAATTTATGTTATTAGCAGGAAACATTTTATTTAGCTATCTGTTTCTGTTATTTTGCGAATTCTAACTATGTATTAAAGTAAAACAATTTTGTTTATTCCGTAAACTGTGCTTATGATTTTTGTTCCAAACAGAAAAAGTGTCATTTATTTTATTTGTTTGTCACTTTGCATAAACTGTTTCAAAATGGTCGGAAGGGATTTTTTAGACCACACAATATTTTAATTTCTAGAGGAGTAAAGAAATAACTGGTGAAATAATCCTGATAATCCAAAACCGTTTATTTTGTCCAGTTGTCATTTTCTTAAAAGAAAAAACACAAAAACAATTGACAATATTTGTATAAGAGATCTAAAAGAATAGCTAGAAAAATAGCAATTATTACATTATGCTAAAACTCTTGCTGTATCCTAATATTATATATTTATAGACTTTATTTTACAAGCACAGATTGGAATTTGTTTCGTTAGTGCCAATTTTGAATGTATTTAATTTATCTTTATAATAATAATAATAAATGTAAATCGTAAATATTAAAATAATATTAACAATAAATAAATAAATACAACTGGGGACCTGGGGTAGCTGCATATTTTAATTAAATATTAGAAGCTTTACAGCATAGTGAACAGACCCAGATACATTCACAATAATGCATGCATTTAGACGCTTTTATGCAAACAAACAAACAAAAAAGAAAAAAAAAAAAGAAAAAAGCTGTAGCCTACCTGAATGAATCAGGTTTAGGCGTTTTTCTTCACCATCCCGTATTTACCATTAATTGGCCATTTCTTTGGATGTGTATAGAAATAGAGAATTAAGGAATCAGGCTAATTTTATCTGATATAATTTATTTTGAATAATATATGAAATAATATAGGTTATTTTATATAACCTGTCGGACAATCTTAGCTCTTCATATAACTTGAAATAACTGCAAAACCGTAGAAATAAACCCAAAAAGCCCTTATGAATAAAACATTTTTAAAAAGATTATACTTTAGCGTTTCGTGCAGAGAAGTTTTCAAGGTCACGGTTTTCATCAGCAACCTGTCGTTCAACTTTCGGTTGTAGTGTCTCCCCCTCTGCGGGACAAAATTCAGTCTCTGACATCGCAACACATTCTGATTGGTCGAGAGGGCAAACACCCCCAAATCGTGTGAGTTACGTCGTCAGAACGCGCCGCTTTCCTCTCAGCAGCTCTCCGACTATCATGGCGGCTTACAGAAGCGCTGCAGGCTTTCAAAGAGTTTTGCATGCTGTTAAGGTGAGCGATTGATATCCGATATCGCCTCATGAAGGAAAACATCCAGTTGAACTAATCTGAGGACTTGTCAGAGTTATGTACGAAGCATCGCAGCTCTATCTGACTTTACGTTCTGGCTTGTCTTAAAAGATCAACAAGAATGCTCACTTGGTTTGACACTAAAACGTTACGCTGACAGTTTTGTTGATTGGTTATTGTCAAGTATAAGGATAAATAATTTCTCCTTTTAAGTATGTGCGTTGTTTTTTCGTTATTGCTTTGATAACAATCAAATGTCAATACTAATGACTGTGATGTTATGTCAATGTCAAAAGGATTTTGTTCATGTTTTCACTTGCTGATTGAGCTGTGATGCCAAAAGTATTTGGGATCTAACGTTAGGCATTAAACAGATTTCTGTCTGTTTAGCTTTTATGGAATTGTTTATTGTGAAATCCGTCATTCTTGTGACCGAAGCTCACTAATAACTTTGTAGCAGCTTACCTCCTCTGAGAGATTGAGGTAAAATTGGTTTTATATTCACACATTCGCTCAGTGACAACTTGTCAGTGACACGGTCCCTATATTGTTTACCATACATTGCTACTTTGAAGCAAGTATTCAAGACTTCAAAACAACATTAGAACCATTTAATTGACTGTGAACCATGTTGCGCTTTGATAATCATTGGCTGCTAACATGATTCCCATATTTTGAATCTGAAAAGAATGCTTTTCTGAAATTCTATTATTAAGGAGAAAGTCTAAATGTGCAAAGATAAACCCAACTTTACCACAGCCTTCTAGCATGCATCTATCATTAATGAGTCTCGGGGAATGTTTTATTGTATAAATTACAAAACCAGGGGTTCAAAAGTGAAACTTTACTGCTGTATTGTTATTAGTCATTATTTGTACAATTACGAATTTATAACCTATATTTTTAAAACTATATATTTTTATTTCATTGCAATTCAATGTATCTAGCTATTTAAATAGCAAAACAAAAATAATTCATTAGAATTTAAGAAATGCTTCAGTGGCATGTTTTACTGCTCTGCTTGGCCATCACAATATACAATAAATAAATCACCAACTCTCTGTCTTTCAGCATGTGTGTTTTAAGCAAAGGTGTGGTGTTATAGTCTGCCGCTACTCTACGGTGATTGAGCCTAATGACAAGGTAAGTCTGAGAAAAGAAAAATAATCTTTTGATTTCATTAATTATGATTTTTTTTAGATATTTATGTTATTTCTAAAATGTATATTGT
>CAIGQQ010005934.1:1704030-1728200 GCA_903798035.1 Danio albolineatus | reverse complement strand
ATTTCATACTTTATCCCTTACACGTGTGTTGTGCTTTTTTCAAGGTGCTATTTAGTTGTTTTTTGGCTGTATAATATTTTAACTGGTGAGATCATCTATTGACTGTGCATCTACATCCTATTTATCACTGTTTTTTAAAATAATTACTTAATAAAATATTTGCATCTTATGCTTGCTAAATCTAATTTGATTTACAGTAAAATAGTATAAGAAATTAAATAATTCTGTAATTTAAATTTTTATAATAATAATAAAAAAAAACTCTTTTCTGGCATTATTCTACAATTGGCATGACTCTAGTCTTCAGTGTCACAGAAATAATTAGGTGCAATCAAGCCCCATTGGAAATATCAAAATTATGAGATTATAACTAGTAAAATGTTTAATTACAACAGTTAAACAATTGTGTAAAATCTGCTCTGATTTGTACCACGTGTCCCATGTACTACCTGTTGAAATACACTACCTCTAAAAAAAGTTTGGTGTAAGTGTAAAAAATAAAAGAACAGATTTTGTTCTCCATCATAGATACCCTGAATAGAGCAAGTAATTGAAATGTTTACAGAAAGTTATCTGTTTTCATTATAATTATCAATAAATCATGATAAACATGTTAAGCAGCAAAAACCCTTAAATAATAATGGATTAAATAAGCACAAACATATTTGAAAAGGATTGGGCACCAAATCACCACATGTGAATAATTTCTGAAAAAATTTGTTATGTGAATGAATCAGATGTTAAACATAAAATATTAACAAACTGTAATAATATCGCACAACTGTTTGGTAAAGTCAAAGTTTTAAAACCACTAACTTTTTCTCTTATATCGTTTCTACAGTATATGTAAGATTTTTTTTACGTGTATTTTTTGTTTGTCTTTTAAGGGTAACAGTATCTTCAGCAGAAAAGATATCCAAAAATGCATTTTTTAAGTTATAAAGAAATCTGGGTTTTTGAAGCTAATGAAGACAGCAGAAGTCAAAGATTTATTTGAATTATTTAGCCTGACATGTTTACTTTTCCAAAATATTTTAAGTTTTTCTCTTTAATTTTCAAAATTAAACATATTGTGTTGAAAGGGGTTGAAAGGGTTTTTTACCTAGACATTTAAAAAGAACATATTTTAGTGGAGTAATCACAATACCATGATATCGTGAAACCATGATATTTTAATCTGAGGATATCATACCATCAAAATTTAAACCGGCTCATGTCCACTCACAACATTCCTGTTTAATTGCATCGTTATAATTCCATAAATGAACTTGTGGTGAGCATAAGAGACAAATAATCGATTTAATCTAATCTTTATTATATTTAGTTTTTCATTAATGTTAGATGTTTCTGCATAATAATTGCTAATTGGAAACCCCCATTAAATATGTATATATTGGTCTTGCAATCATAGACTTCACAATTTCTGAAAATTTCAGATTTTGGTAATGACAGCGACAAGTGGCATATGATACATTGATCATCAGAGATCTATTTATATATATATACTGGTATATGTATATATTGAGTCAGAATCGACTTTTCATCACCTTTACGCTCTGTCAATGAAGTCAAAATCTTTTCGCATTCATGCAGCTTTGATGTGCCATTCTCTAGCAATCAGCCTTTTGCCTGGAGGGGTTGAATGTATGTGTGTTTGTGTGTTGTGGAATTGGGGGTGTAGCAATAGGAGTAGACTGGGAAATATGCTTTGAGTTTAAGAACGTGTTCTTGGGATACATGTTGCCTTAGGCTCATCTTGACACATGTTTTATGGGCAGACACTTCCTTCAGTTTTTTTTCCATAAATTGTTTACACATGGCAGACAACATTAGCAAACACTCATGCTTTGATCTTTTAGGGCACACGAACATCTACTTAACAGTTGGAATCATCTAGAGCAGTGGTTCTCAAACTGTGGTACGCGTACCACTAGTGGTACGCGGGACTTCTTCCAGTGGTACGCAGAAGAATCTCTGAATAATAAAAGAATAAAATGAACACATTTTTTAAACCCTTTGACGCGTCCGATAACACCGTGATCCGACAGCATTGGCTGTTCCCTGAAGCGTACGAGTACACCGGAGTGCTTAGAATGTTTACTTTAGTGCATCGCGTCATCAAACGTTAAAAAAAATCAGCCTGCTTGGCGCGGAGGAAGAAAAAGAGGCGCGCGCGCTGGCGGAGAGTGGTGCGGAGGGAGAGACAGACGCGCTAGAGAAGCCCTTCAGCAGACCAGTCCTGTTGTGTTGAGATTTCAGTTACTAACGCGGGAATACTGCACGTATGAATTGGTCAAGCACTGTACTGTACATGTGTATGTAAGGGATAATCAACGGCTTGCCGTGCGTTAATGCACGACGCGCAGGCAGACAGAGAGATAGAGAGCATGTCAGTGCTGTTTATACATGCTAATGTTATTATACGATTTCATCAGTCCGATCATGGGTGGACAAAAAAGACATTCTCAGTCAGATGAGTATTTTCTAATTTTGCGGATCTCCCCTTCCGCCAGTAACATTTCTCATCGGTTTCACATGCGAGTTGCTATAGTTACTATAAACGTTTGGGAGAAGCGCATTCATTTTGAACTGTGATCAAAACTGACTGGAACTACCTGTGCGTTGCTCACCCTCCAGCCAATCAGAATCAAGAACATCAACAGACTATGGAATTTATGCATTAATCACTCGCTTTTCTGACACACACAGGCCTACTGTAAATGACCAGCAGTAAGCGGATCTAATTTCTAATTTAAATATGTAATTCCGAATCGTATCAAAATACAAGTTAACGTTTAGATATCAAAGTTATGTTATATGTACATGAAAAGATATCTCAAAAGGTATAAAAAATGTATGTATATAGGCTACGTATATGACATATAACCTATATTCATCAGGTCCAAGCAACATTTGCAGGTTTTGATGAATAGGCTACTATACAATAATACTTTACATGTACAGCAGTTTTCTTTTTATTATTTAAGAACAGTGCCATTTTTAAATCACTTTTAAAAGCACATTTTAATTTAAATGGTAAAGTAATTTTTTTACTCTGCAAGCACAGTTAATGTTCAAACTATTTATAATGTGTAAAGTGGCTGACAATAATACATATTCTTAATAAAAGGAATTGATTTGTCTTTTTTTTAACTGTGCAGTTCTGTCGCTGCTTAATTAGGCCTACTGCGCTACTGTATTTCAATACCGGTCAATATGGTGGTACTTGGAGAGACAATTTTTTTCTGAGGTGGTACTTGGTGAAAAAAGTTTGAGAACCACTGATCTAGAGATCTTCCTCATTAGAACTTGAGAAAGTTCATTGCACTTCATGGGCAGTGCATTTGTTGTATTTCTACCACTACAGCAGCCTAGGAATCACACTGCAGCAGCATAGGGACATCCTAGCAACCACTAACAATACAATAGTTACTTTATAGCAACACTTAAGCAACTCTTATCTGTTCTATTTTTCTGTCTATCTTCCTGTCATCTTCTTTTTGTCTGTGTATCTTTCTATATTTGGATGGCTGTTTGACTGACTGCTTATCTATGCCTGTATGCTTATCTGCTTTCTTCTGTCTGTCTGTCTGTCTTTCTGTCTGTCTGCCTATCTGTATTCCTGTCTTTGTCTATCTGTTTGTCTGTGTTCATCTGTCTGTCTTTTTTTCTACCTACTTGTCTGTGTTTTTTTTTGTCTGTCTTTTTTTCTCTATTTGTCTATCTGTCTGTCTATCTATATGTGTCTGTGTTCAGGTCTGTCTGCTTATCTTCTGCATTCCACTGCATGTTTGTCTGCCTGCCTGCCTGTCTGTCTGTCTGCCTGCCTATACATATGCCTTCATGTCTCTGTCTATCTGTTTATCTTTGTGTCTACCAGTCTGTCTGTCTTTTTTTCTGTCTGTCTGTCTGTCTGTCTGTCTGTCTGTATGTCTTTTTCTTTCTTTCTTTCTTTCTTTCTTTCTTTCTTTCTTTCTTTCTTTCTTATTTTTATGTCTGTCTGTCGACTTGCTTATCTATCTGTGTCCAATGTTCATGTCTTTCTGTCTTCTTATTTGCTTTCCACCGCCTGCCTGTCCGTCTGTCTGCTTGCCTCCCTGCCTTTCTGTCTATCTATTGTCTGTCTCTTTTTGCTTACATCTTTCTTTATCTATTTGTCTGTCTGTCTGTCTGCTTATTCATGTGTGACTGTCTAAATGCCTGTCTACAGCTTCTGTCTGTCTACTTGTATGTCTGTCTGCCTGCCTGTTCATTCATTCATTCATTTCTTTTCGGCTTAGTCCCTATATTAATCCGGGGTCGCCACAGCGGAATAAACCGCCAACTTATCTAGCATATTTTTTATGCAGCGGATGCCCTTACAGCCTCAACCCATCTCTGGGAAACATCCAGACACACTCATTCACACTTGTACACTACGGACAATTTAGCTTACCCAGTTCACCTATACCACATGTCTTTGGACTAGTGGGGGAAACCGGAGCACCCGTAGGAAACCCATGCGACCACGGGGAGAACATGCAAACTCCACAGAGAAATGCCAACTGACCCAGCCGGGGTTCGAACAAGCGACCTTCTTGCTGTCAGACGAATGTGCTTCCCACTATGCCACTGTGGCACCACCTGCCTGTTTTTCTAGCTATATATTTTCATCATCTCCATATGTCCATTTGTCTAGCTTTCAGTTTGTTTCTTCATTTGTATGTGTGTCTATCTACTTGCATATCTGTCTGTCTGTCTATCTATCTTTCTGCCTATCTGTGTTTATCTATGTGTATATATACAAGTATGTGTCAGTTTAGGAATCTCTCTATATGTCTATCAAACTTCAGTCTTCTAAATCTGCTACAAACTACTTAACTTTTTAAATTTACTTTTTTTACTAGTTTAATCAAGTGTTTATGACTAAAGTCAGATTTGGATCTGTTATGATGTTTTTTTTCCATTCAGCACGGCGCTTGATTGCAAAGATTTTTATCTGTTCACTTTCTTGTCCTGTTCTCTTCACTTTCTTGTCATCTGGAAAGCAGCGTGTGGTGTGTAGCACAACTTTCACTCACGGCTAAATGAGTTGGGCTTTAGCCAGCGTTAGAGCACACACACATTGTGGACAAATCAAGTGTTGACAAAACAAATGTCTTAATCGCCCTGTTCCCTTTTCCTTTCCACAGACCTTTGATAAAATCCTCATTGCAAACAGAGGCGAGATCGCCTGCAGGGTAAGTGAGTGTGTGTGTGTGTTCTTCAGTGTGTTTAAGACAAAACATTAGATTTGTCTTTAGGCTGTTTTCTTCTTTTTAATGGTGAAGTCCTACAACTTTGGTGCATTTTTACTTTTCTGAAATTTAAGCATTCATGTTCATGTGCAGTAAAACGTCTCGATTTCCTCTCTGTTTATCTGTTTATAAATGCAGGTGATTAAAACATGTAAGAAGATGGGCATCAAGACAGTTGCAGTTCATAGTGATGTGGACTCCAGTGCGGTGAGAATAACAAATATTTTAAATGTATCCTAAATATAGACAAGTGCAGTAAGGTTCAGAAGTGTGAGAACGTAATGCAAGTTTGTGATTCAGGTCTTGAAAATGAAAATGACTAATGACTGATAAGAATTTGCAAATAAATAATGTAATTTCAAGACTATTTTCTTAAAAGTTGACAAATTAATATCACTTAATTTCTGAGACTCAACTTTTGGTTGACCATATTATATTGGACTTTTTTGTTTGAATATAACTTGACATTTGTTTATTCAAGGCTTTGACCAGAAATAGTTTTAGAATTTGGGTCAGGTATGTAGATAAGTAGTTTTTTTTTCTTATCGTGCTGTTTGGATTTGTTTATTTTCATGTTTTAAACTGTTTGGTTGTTGCCGTGAATTTTTAACGATTTTTAATCAAATAAATTATAGATATTTTATGTGGCTTTCATGGATATGAAGTGCTGCAGTTATGAAAGGAAAAATAAAAAAAGATGTGCCAAATACCCATATATTATTAATTTCATGGTAAAGAGTTACTATAAAAAATTGAAATAAATAAAGCAAAATAAAATTATGGCATCCGTTACTTGCTCTCATGAGGTATCAAACTTCACGATTGACTTTTTTTCTGCTGAAGAGAAAGTATTTGAAGAATGTTGGTAACTACAGTTTGAACAGAGGCATTTCCTATAATATTTTTAATATGTAAAATCCACAAAAGTCAAGTAGATTTGTATACAGTAAGGTAAGGAAATGATGGAAGAGTTTTCTACTCTTTTCTAATTCATTAAATAAAATGGATGAACTATCCTCATATTTATTCACTTTGAATTTGATACATTTGTTATGCTGATAATATCATTTAATTATCAAATTAAATTCGAAAAATTTTAATTCTTTAACTTCTACGTCCTATTGTGGACTTTACGTTGTGGTTGATAATTCATTAAAACGTCCACAAGAGAATGCATTCATAATGCAAATGCATATCCTTTACAGGCATTCTGTGATGCATTTGAAATAGATAAATAGATTTGCCAAAGCAGGCCGGTCATCTGGAGGCAACCTGGTACTAATATCTAAATTAGACCCTAGTACACTTTTACAAGCGTTGCAAGATAAGCACGAAGCTTTTGCTCTTCTCACCTTTATCTTTTCATGGAGTGTAATCCTCTGTTCCCATGATTGATAGCTGTCAGTTTTCTCCCCCTCCTATTCCATATGCATGAGAATTTGATAGAGGCAGTGTTTTAAACTCTGCTCGCCCCCCTGCTGTGTTCTGTGCTGGATTGGGGGAATGAAGAGGGGGGGTAGAGGTGGGGATCTTTTGCATTTGATTTGCAGCCGCCAAAGAGCATCTAAATGAAGATGTTTAAACAGAGCAGTGGGGGATAATCTGGACTCTGTATGGGGGAACAAATTGACATTAGAAGTCCGTATACTGACCCCAGCAATGGTGTTGTCAAATATTTTACAAACAGAATGCTTCTTTCAACCCTCATTTGGACTCTTTACCCCTTGTAATGGCATTTCCTTAAACTTGGAATGGAAATGGATTTAATAATTTGCCGTTTAAATGAAAGTGTTTCTTTAAAAGTAACAGAGCCACAGGTTGTCCCTTTGGCTTACCATGTAGCTGCTGACAGAAAACGAAGTTTATTAGCCTCCCGAAAACAAATGGTGGGAAGCTGTCAAGTTTTGCACTGCATTAAGTGTCTCAGACAGAATGCTTGTTAAACACACGGACAATAAAAACACGTCTAGATATTCGTCTGTGCAATTCAAAACCTTAAAATAAAAATAAACAAGGACTAATTTATGAGCAGTTTTCGAATTAGAGGTAATATAAGGTTAATATAAGTTTAAAGTTAACATGTTTTAGTAGTGTATTGTGGGCTCACTTGTTTGTGTTGCAACTGTGCACCATTTTTGCGCAAGCTCCTGTTTACGTCAAGCTCGTTAAAAGTGAGTGAAAATGACTCTGCGTCTCCCTTTTTACACATGTGTGGAAAACATTAGCAGAGAAGCAGCAGTTGGCTAGCGAGTCTTTTCCAAACCTCCCCTGTTGATGCAGTTGTCAATATTAATGCTTCCCCATTGTGAGGTCTGTCACTCCGTCAGCTCACTGTCACAGTTGCTTCACACCGTGTGTGACGACATCTTGGCCACACAGGCAATGGATTTGAGAGGAACTGACTGGTAGCAATGAAAATGAGTGCGTTTTAAATTTCAGAATCTGGGTTACTTCACCAAACAAATCAAAAATAAATAAAAGGTGAAAAACAAACCTTTAGAAGTTGTACGTCTTTCCTATAAAAATTAAAACTAAGTAAATAAACTAGAGAAAGCTTATGACAATTAAGCTGTAGTTAACAGCTATTTTAGACGTATATGTCCTATTCCTATTTTGTATATTACTCTAATTATTGTAAGCTATATTACCACTATTAAAAATGCATAAACAAAACCAGCAACCCAATACTACAAACCCCTTTACTGTAACAGGCTTGTCAGTATTAAGATTATGAGTGTGATTTCTAGCAAACTGAGCACACTGGAACTGATCATTGATAGATGATATTTAAAAAAAACATTTCAAAATACAGTGTGTGTCGAATTTTTATTTTTTTTGTCAAAAAATGCTAAAATTAAATTGTAATCTATTTGATATATAAATCTAAATTTATATGTTTTGTATAAATAACTATATTTTTTCTCTCTCATTTTCTTATTTAAATTGTTTTCCTGTGTGTTTAAAATTCCTTCAGGTTCATGTGAAAATGGCAGATGAGGCTGTGTGTGTTGGTCCTGCTCCTACCAGTAAAAGTTACCTGAACATGGATGCTATCATGAACGCCATCAAGATGACTGGAGCACAAGCTGTGAGTGTCTCTCTGTGTGTGTGTGTGTGTGTGTGTGTGTGTGTGTGTGTGTGGGGGTATGTATGTATGGTCAATTCTTTACCTTGGGTATATTTCTTTGAGATGTCATGAGGAATACGGCTCATAAATCATACAGAATTAAGTATTTTGAAAAAGAAAAACTGCAGATTTTTTTTCTGTGAGGTTTGGCTTTAGGAGTTGGGTTGGGGTAAAAAGAGAGAATATACAGCCTGTATATGAAAAAAAATTGCTATGTCTGTGGGATGTTGCCATAGGACATGAAAAACTTTTGTGCGTGTGTGTGTGAGGATGTGAGATAAATCACAGAAGATTTTAGCACAGTTGGATCCTAATCCAAGTTAGTGTAAACAAGGTCATATATTATAAACATGGTGCAGCGGTCAAAGTTGTTATATTTACCTGAGTGATGCGAGAGAACTGTTAAACATCAGTGATATAACATGAATGCTTTGGTTTTTGTTAATACTTTCTAAAAGCATTATTTTTTATAGGTTCATCCAGGCTATGGATTCCTGTCTGAAAATAAGGAATTTGCCAAAAGATTGGTGAGTCTTCCATACTCCAGAAAGAGAAAGAAATGTGGAGAGTAAAAAGAAACACGAGTGGTTGGATATTTAAATGGCTTTGTGTTAGAGTTGGGGGCAGAGCTGCCCTCTCACTCATTGTTTTGCATCAGCCAATGCCCCTCCCACACACGCACACACACACACAAAGTTTTTGTAATTAACAACTCAGACCCCCCAGTAGTAATTTAATTAAAGGTGTGAGTTCTGAGGTGAGAACAGTATTTGCAACCCAAATAAAGACAGTAAGGCCAAAAGGGTCATTTGATAAAGGGATTCCAAATTAAATTTTACTTACAATTTATTATTGTATTTTTTATTATTATTATTTTTTTGCTTTTGATGGATAATGCAATGTTTCTTAGAATGTAGCCAGTGCTGATCATTTGTCTTTTTTTATGAGTGTACTTACATTTCAAAGTTGGCTGATAGAAAGATTTTTAAAAGATTTTTTTGAACCAAGTATGTTCTTTGAGTTGAATAACAGTATAGTAAAAACTGCAATTTATTAAGCATATTACAGTGTGTCTTGTTTTAACAATAAACACAGCATAATTTACTCATGTGTTGGCAAAACTGAATGACCAGCCTTCATTACTCTTCTCTACATTGTCTTTCTAATATGTTGTTATATATGAATAATATATTTCCCAATTTCTAAAATTTCTAATATAAATTCTAATATAAATAAATATTATGTATATGTATAGTATTTTAAATTATGCATGGTCCTAGATTATCCTTTTTTGTTTCTTTGGTCCGGAGCACACAGCGTCCATTTCTCCCCACAAATACCTGAAATACTTAACATAGGGCTTCCTTTTGGCACAGTACAGTTTTCATTGGCATTTGTGGATGTAACTACATATTGTGGTACTTGACAAAGGTTTGCCAAAGTAGTCCTGAGCCCATGTGGTGATATGCCTTATAGTTGAATGATGATCTTTGATGCAGTGTCACCTGAGGGATTGAAGATCATGGTAGTTCAGCTTAGGCGTGAACCCTTGTCCATTACACACTGAAATTCCTCCAGAATCCATGAATCTTTAACTATGTTGTGCACCGTTGAATGTGAAATATCCAAATGCCCTCCTATCTTTCTTTGAGGAACATTATTTTTAAATATTTCAATCATTTTCTCACATATTTTTTGGCAAACTGGCGATCATCGGCCCATGTTGCTCCTAAAGGACTAGACATTTTTTTCATGCTGCTTTTGTACCAAATTATAATTACAATCACCTGTTTCGAATCACATGATTATTTAATCAATTTACCTGATTACTAGCCCGAAACTGCTCTGTCCCAACTTTTTTAGAATGTGTTGCAGGTGAATGACAGTAAAGGATGCGTATTTAAAAGTGAAATGAAGTTGACCAGACAAAACATGAAATATTTTGTTTATAGGGTCTTCAATGAAATACAAGTAAATTTAGAAATTACTACTTTCTTTTTTTATTTGCGTTTTCCATACTGTCCCAACTTTTTCTGGTTTTGGGCTGTATCAGAAAATATTATATATTCATGTATGAAATCTCTACAGCTGATTAATAAGAAGTAATCACAGTAATAACAGTAATTATCCAGTGTTAAAATAAAAAATAAAGTAAAAATAACATTGCTAACCCAATCCTATAGCAATGCTAAAATTACAATAGCAGTTTTATAATGACTTTACTGTCTGTTTTAATCAGTGTAATGCGCCTGAATGAAAGTATTTATTTGTAGTAATTATTTTAAAATGAACAAAAATGAACTGACCTTACACTTTTGAACGGTAGTGTCAGTCTGTTGGTCTGAACCTGTGGTGTAGTTGGTTGATTTTCAGTATTTTTGAAAGGAATGGCTCACCCAGAAATGTCCTAATCATTTTTCCATGCAGAATCATCTAATGTAGACTGGAACATTAAAACTTCAAACAGGGCGCAGGACAAAATTAGAACCATAAAACTACTCTAAATGACTTATAAGATGCATATAATAGCATGAAAAAGAACAACCAGTGTAGTTTTTAAAATTTCACTTTTTGTTTCCCGACAAGAAAGAAGTAAATTTTGAACAAGATTGTGATTAGTAAAGACTGAATTATAGAATTATGGAATTTCACCTTTTGAATGAACTATCCCTTTAACCCCTGTGCCCCAAAATAATTGAGCCAAGCGCTTTGGTACCGACAAGTGCATGTGCCAACCTCCAACTGTGCCTCAGTGTTGCCATAGCAACTAAACTCAGAAGCTACCATCTTTTTTAACCCTTCAATCGATTATGACTAAATAAGGACATGCTTCGTGCCATGTCAGGCCTCAAACGCACTCAGAGAGTTCGCATGGGGCCGTCACTCGTTTTTTTTGATCTAGATATTTTTGCTTTTTTTAGGATTCCAGATTTCTTCTGCCAGATTTCTTCTTTTTCATGGAGTTTGCCGCATTGTAGAACAGGAAAAAAACGATATATATATATGTATATATTAAAAAAAAACCCAAAAAAACAGAACAGACAGAATTTGTGAATAGAGATGAGAGAAGATGACATGCCTTTCTCTGTCTCTTGTTTTTTTCCTTCTATTTCCTTGGTCCACACTAGTCAGTCATGGAAATTTCTCATACAATACACCCATCTTTTGTGTTGGATGTTTTACTCTCGGCAGTGTAGTGTACAACGTGAGACTCTCCTGGCAGAGTTTTCGTTGACGTGCTTGCAAGATCTGCTTTGATATAAATCACATTCAGGCAGGAGGGAAACACACATGGAGCGTCGTCACAGCAACTGCGGACTCACGTTGATAGGTTGCCTAGAAGTAGTCGTAGATAAAAATTTTAGCTAAAAATCTAAAATAAATGAGCTTTTCTGGTGCAGTTTTAAAGGCTTTCGGCAGAACATCATACTGTTAATCAACAGAGCTTGTTAAAAATTCATCAGTGTGTCAAAATAAGTGTTAAATATTAAGCAGTCAGGGACCCGAATCAGCTCGGCTGTACCCAGATTTGTTTCATGTCTCTTCAAGGTTGTCGACTGGATTGGTGTAGAGGACACCTTTCAATTTGGCTGTTATGCTGCAGCGAATGAGTCAGAAACCACTGCTTTTTAAATCGACGGCTTTGAGGAAAATCTGCCTAGCAACTCGGAATGAGCAGAGGCACTTTTCTTTGAGGGATTTTCTTTGACTCATTAGAAATACATGAGTAATTCTCCTAATTTGAACGCATATAATCCACAAAATTGTATCTTTCCAACCCCATGGGAGTTAATGTTAATTCAACACTAGATGTAATTAGTTGAAATGCGTAATTTCTTGCGTCACTAGTAAGACTACTTGCCTACGACCTATATATTCTGGAATGTTTTGCAGGGAGGCAGATCGTTTTATCACCTTCTTTTCTTTAAAGAAATTGTTAAATTATGCAGATTATATCATCAAGCAAAGAAAAAACAGGAGGAGGAAGCATCTGAATAGGCATACTTTGCTGTGATATAGTAAACAAACAAAAAGAAAGAATGTTTGAATTTACACTATTTATAAAACATAACCGGAAAATATACTTTGATGACATGGTGAAATTTTAAGTATCATCTTACGGACTTCGTAGTATCCCATGAGGCAACATGAGAGAAGATGTAGGGTAAAACGACACACCTGATGCTGTAGGTCACATGATGAACATGACAACATGAATGTAGTGCAATCAAACACATCATGAAGTACTCAAATGGAGAACCCACACAGGTTTTGGATGCCGCCAGTAAGAATTCTTATTTAAAGACTTATAACAGTAATGTAAATGAACCAAATTGTTCATAGTATTTCTGCAACATTGCCTATTGTGTCTTGAATCAATATGTAAATGCTTAGACATTTGCATTGCATTGACATTGGGATTCCTTTTGTGTCCCCATGATTGGCCTGCCAGCTAGAACTTAGAACATTTTATTCAGACACACTAGAATCTATGTATGTGTGCTTAAAGATGAAGACCCCATTCAGTGTTTGTACTGCACAACTCCCCTTATTGTAAAGCGCATTTTACTAGACTACCCTGCTTTTAATGATTCCAAAAGGCTTTTTTATGAACTTAAATCTCTTAAGGACATTTTTAACAAAGTCACACCAATTTAAAAATATATGTTTTCATGAGATTTAAATCATGTTTTAACACAAAAAACCTTATTTCATTTATGCATTCATTTGTTTGTTGTTTTAATTGTATATTTATTATTTAAATGTTCTAGCCATGAAAATAGCCTTGGCTTCTGACATGGCATTTAATAACAAAATACATTAAATACTAGAATCTATGTATTTTTTCGTATGTTCATTTAATTATTAAACAAATTATTTTACCACATACAGATTTTAAAGATTTAAAGAAATAGATACATTTTAAATATTTGTATAATATTTGTTTATATTTGTACATAAAAGATAAAAAATATATGTTGTTTTTTGAGCAACATTGCCTTAAGCTAATTTTGAGTTAAAGTTGAGTTTTTAATGCACTGAAAAAAAATATTCAAAGATGTTTCCTAAATTAAGTGGTTGCAAACTATTTGGGTTGAATTTAAACAAACAAATTAAGTTGAACATTACCAAACTTAATTTGTTTGATTAAAATCAACCCATATAAATTGTTTGCAACCATTTTGCAGACATAATTTTTTCAGTGTGTGTTGAAATGGTTTTTGGCTTGAATAATGGTATTTGTGGAGGAACGTGGGAAATTAGTATGTAAAAAGTAAAAACGTTTCAACGTTTCAATTTTGTTCCTCTCCGCTGTCGCCACTGGCTTGCTTGGTTAGGGACTCGTGGAGCTGTGCATCGATGGATTTGCTCTTCAGTGTTTGTACTTGCAGCAATGACATTTAAACCACACTTAACTAAACCAAACTTCAACGCTGAAAACTTGACTGACAGTTTCAACCTACTTTAACTTCCTTGTAAAGCTGCTTTGACACAATCTACATTGTTAAAGCGCTATAGAAATAAACATGAACTGAACTGAATTGTAGGTTTTGTTTAGTTCTTTAAATACAGATTCAACTTTAGTCTGGAATAAGTCGATATAATCGTTCAACAAATATTAATAGAACTTTTTAGCATGACTAAATGCAGTTTTATAGAAAAAAGGGGAAAAAGTATTGTGTTTGTGATTACTGGAATACACCACTTACGGAAAATGTTCACAGAAAGTGATATAAGAGTAAACATTTCATTTAAACCAGGTGCCTTCTTTATTAAGCTATTCAAAGTTTTAATCTCATGTTTTTAAGACTTACATCCTTCACCATCCCGCCACCACTCATGGAATCTACCCCAACACCATTTACACTAAATTGTGAATAATTTTGAATAAATGTAAATAATTAGTTTTATTAGCACATCTGTACCTGCTACAGAAGTTCTATCTACGTTTCCATCCCCCAGTCACTCTTTTACATTCCCCTATACTCATGCACGCACACACACAAATGAGTGGGCCTTGCGCTGCCTTGTGTGTGTGTGTGTGTGTGTGGAAATGAAGATGTCATTACATTAGCAGTTGAATAGCGATACCCCCCACATGAATAAGAGGTGAATGAGCCCCCCATCCTGAATAGCTGCCCCCTCTGCCCGACAGTTAGTACAGTTTTACGCAGAGCAAACGATTGGCCGGAGCCCCTGGGCATGCGCAGGTTCAGCTCTGTTACTGTAGGATTACCTCTCCAGCCTCTTTAGCATGTTAAAGGGGAAGCGCTTTTCAATAGCGGAGAGGAGATTGAGTTTGAGTGGAGTGTGCATGTGTGTGTTTTCGTGCCTTTTCAATCTTTGGATGTTGTCTTGAACAAGATGTTTTCATTATCCTAGTGTTCTCTCGCCCACGTGCACAGTTGTACACAAGTTGTCGACACTTCCTGAGACACGCACTCTTTTTACTGTTGTTGTAGCGGCTTACTATTTGTTGTTTAGGCCTTTGAATGTACCGCATACACAAATACACACGAGGGAAGAATAAAAAAAATGAACAGGGGGAGGAGAGAGATTGAGTGACATCTGAATGGGCGCAGCGGTATTATTGGATTTAATTATTGGACAGAGACACAGAGAAGAGTTTGAGCGGAAGCTCTGTAGCGTGACTGGGGTCAGTGTAATTTGACAATGCATAAAAAAAAAACAATAAAATTTTGTCCCATTGATAACGACATCCCTTATCTTGTTTTCAGGGAAATGCCAAGCTGTTTCATTTATTTATTTACGTAAAACATTTTTATTTATTTAATTTTTGTGTATTTTTTTGTGTCGTGTTTGTGTTTTTGTCACCAATTTAATTAATTAATTAATTAATTAATTTATTCAGTTCTTTTTGTAATTGATTTTTTTTGTTTTGTGTCATCTATTTTGTTTTTGGTTTTATTTGTCTAGATATCTGTTTCGATTTTTGTTTCATCACCCGTTGCTTTGATATCACACTCAAAATGACTATTTAAACTACTTGTTTAAAATGAGTTGAAAACAAATTTCTTATAGCTATATGATAATATACTATAGAATAATATACAAATACTGCTAAAGTTTGAATCATTTTATTCAGTAATTAATTTATTAGCAGGCATATTTTACTGATCAAAAGTGAAGCATTTTATGTTGCAAAAAAATAGTCCAAACTGTTTAAATTAATGTTTATTTTTAAATAAATTAATGTTTAAACCCTAAAATATTTGAATAATCATTTTATTTTCAATCCACTTAAATATGTAAAAACTATTAAGTTAACTTAATTGATTGGCTAAGGAATTGTGTGGAACCCAGCATTTTTTACAGTGACTTGTTATTTTGCTTTCTTTTGATTTACGTTTCATTTTGGGTCACCGGTTTGGCTTAGTTTTCTGCCACCTGTTTGTATGTGTTTTACTCAACATTGCATATACTGTATGTTGCGATGTGACTATCACATTCCGATATCGATGCTGAAGTGATATATTGTGCAGCCCTATTCTGAATTTTCTCTTTAATATGTTGACAATTTGTTTTAGCTTGTTTGAAACAAATGAGCCTAATCCATTTCTTTAAAAGTATGGAAAACAAATATAAAACACATACAAACAGGGGGCAGAAAACTAAACCAAACATATTAAAAGTGAAAATTCGAAGTAGGGCTGCACAATATCGCAATGTGATAATTTGCAATAGTCACATCGCAAGATATATGCAATGTTGAGTTTGTATTATAATTTATCACTTGCATGTGTTTTTAATGCCTTTTAATGATTTTAAAAGCATACAGGCATAAGAATTTGTACCACTTGTGAATTTAACAATGATTAATTTTATTGAATTGTTTTTATTTTTATCATTCAGTTACTGTACTTGAATACTGTTAGACCCGGGAAATGATAAAACACCTTTCTTTTTCTTGATTGCATTAATAGATTGTTATACAGGAAAATACTCACAACATGTGCAAATACAGAAATGCACTGCAACACAACCACAACGAAAATGAGTTGGAGAACCCCACAAAGTTTATATATTGTTTATTAGGTTTTGTGGAGGTGCAAATAATAAACATCAATTCATCAATCATTAACTAAACACATACATCCAAATAGAGATATTAAGTCATCTGGTGAAATTGTATTCATATCGCAATATATATTGCAAAATAAAAAAATATCTCAATGCTAGATTTTTTTTCAATATCGTGTAGCTCTAATATGAAATCATCTTTTTTTTGCATTAATTGAAACAAATTCCTCTGTAATGTTTCTATTTCATTGCTTTAACGATTTGTAATGAGCTATTGATTAATTGATTTGAGAAATAAATTGATTATTTGAATTTGTTGACACCTTAGTTTGTTTTTTTCCCAAGCACTTGTCAAGAACAAACAGATCACTTTTTTGGGGCTCATTTAGATTTATCCTTTATCTCATGACTCCATGGGTCCAGTTGGAGCTAAAAGAGTCATGGGGTCAAATCCCTCTTTTAATTACAGAGCTCCATGGGTTCTGCGTGCCTCGGGCATACTATCTGTAGTATATTAGCCAGGAAGCAATAGTGTCCCGATTCTCGAGACTAACAAAGAAAAGGACAGATCTCCTTTTTCCCGTTCTTTTTTTTTCTTGCTTCATTATTTACATGTATGCTTCTGCAGGCATTACCTGAAGCTACCTTTCTTTACTTTACCAAAGTTCATACCCCGGGGTTCTTTTTTGTGGAGGGATTTAGTCATTCTAGCCATAAATGTATGGTAGCTTTACTTCTTTCGAGTTTTTCAAGATGTCATACATGATCAGTGCTACAATGCAGCAGTGTTTTATATAAAAGTAAATGTGATTTATATTTATCTGCTAATTTTATTACAAGTGTTGATTAGTAAATCGTAAAAAATTCTAAAATCTTGGTTAATATTATGTTTTTCAAAAAATAATCTCATAACTAAGACTGCTTTTACTTGATCAAAAGTACAGTCATTTTGTGAAATATCACTAGATTTAATAAATATCATTCTAATTAAATGCAAAGTTTTATTTAAAAAAGTTATGATGGAAAGGCTGGATTTTCAGAATTCCTTCAGAAATTATTTTGATATTCTGATGAAAGAAATTACAGTTATCATTGTCATCCCTAACCTTAAACCTAATCTCATCCCCATGAGTACCAATCTACTATTACATTACGTTCTATCATTCCGTAAAGTCAAATCAAAAGTTCAGTATCGAACAGAATATAGTGAAACAAATTATAAAGCGGACGAGCCCTCAATTATGTTATGGTCCCCACTTAAACACGGCTTGTGATCTTAAGACAACGCTTCATATAAACAACGGCCAAAGTGCTCCAACTAAATTGTTTATTAACAGTGATGGGGTGCCCAACAACATAATAAATAACAACCAAAACCAAAACCATAACCTAAAGCAGGTTGGGACTTCCCACTCCAAACAAATGTCAAAAGGAAAGTATAAAGGAGAACACAACAATAAAGCCATCAGAAACTGTGGTGGCGTGGAGGAATGAGCGAAAGCCAGAAGGCTGCTTCCGTACATTTTAAGCCTGACCTTAACAAATCAACCAATAGAAAACTGAAAACGTAAAATGACTTACAAGATTAATTGAAAGTAATAATTACGGGCAGGAGTGAACGCCACGTGTAACAATGTTGAAAAACACCACTTAATATTTTTAGGAATACATTGATTTTTTTTAGGATTATTTGATAAACAGAAATTACAAATGACGTAATTTATTTTATTTCATTTAAATTACAAATTATTGACATGTGCGGATTTTATTTAATTCATAAAAAAATTATAAATGTCTTCAGTCAATTTTGCTTATTGATAAAGTTCAGCCTAAATAAAAGTGTCTTTTTTTGTAGTTCTTTCAACACTAGAACTACAGAGGCAGTGATTTTGATGATTTTTACATTATGCAATTTAATTATTTTGTTCAAATCAAACTTCTATAAAAATAGGACCCTGACATTTCCTAAATGTTTGCATTTTTATTCTAACATTGTTACAATTAACAAATAAGTTCTGAGAATTTCTTCTTCTACTGAATGATCATAACTGTCAAATTGACCGAATACATTTCAGCATCCACTACTTTGTCCTGCGCATTTGAATATGTGTCTGTTCCTTAGCAAGTTTATGCTAGCAAAAACACAACATTCTGTTATTGAAAACATCACTTCACGTCTTAAGTTTCTGCTAACAAAAACATAAGTTTCTGCTAACAAAAACATAACTTTCTGATAGCAAAAACAACTTTCTGATAGCAAAAACATAACTTCACAGACATCTTTCAAAACATTTTCACTGTGGTGAAAAAAACTTTCCTGCTTGCCAGGTGAAATGATGTACGCACCTTTCTGTGCATTTTAGTTACTCATACATAATTATAGGCTATATTACAAAAAACTAATATTTGTTTATATTTTTATTTATTTTTTATTTAATTTAATTTTGTTTTTTTTCAGGTAATGACTTCATAAAATATGACAACAGACATTCAAAGCTTAATTCTAAAATCTCAGTAGTAACTTTGCCTGAAAATACTGTGTACGTGCGAATCTGTGTACGTGTGTTATGATGTGTGTTCTGATCATCTGAGTCATGCAGCGTGATGTGACATTTTCTGATGCTTGTCTTAATAGATTGGGTCGTGATTGTAAGTAAGATCTGCTCCGAATAAATAGCTTAGATGAGAAAATGTGCCCTATTAAAAATTCTTTCTCTGCAGGCAGCTGAGGGGGTGACCTTCATCGGTCCTGACACTCATGCCATCCAGGCTATGGGGGATAAGATCGAGAGCAAACTCATCGCCAAAGCTGCCAAAGTCAACACCATCCCTGGCTTTGATGGGGTGGTCAAGGTCAGATCAACATTTAGGATGTTTTTAATTCTTTTTATGTTTGTCCTCTGTCTTTTCTCAACAACTTTACACAAGTATCTAAATGTGTTTTCACCAATTTTGTTTTAAAGTTATTAAATACTGTAGATGTGTAAAGATGTTCAGCTCAGCACAGAGAGGAGTTTAATTGAATTGAGAAATAATATTAGCTAAATTCTTTGTAGCTGATCTACACAAACAACATCTTGATAATACATAAACAGAGTACATATGTAGTATAAAAAACTATATAATATACTTTATGTTGTCATTCACATAGGTAAGTCAGATTTTAAAACTATTTTTGGCTCTTATGCCAGCAATATTTTTAACAAAATTTAAAATGATTTCTTACTTACTAATATTTTCCCACTTTTTTGAATTATTTAAATATTTTAGGGTTTAAACATTCATTTATTTAAAAAATAAACATTATTTAAACAATTTAGACTATTTTTGCAACATAAAATGCTTCACTTTTGTTCAGTAAAATATTCCTGCTAATAAATTAATTACTGAATAAAATAATTCATACTTGAGCAGTATTTGTATAATATGACCGGGATTTTAAGTTGGTCTAAATGATATTAGAGTGTTTTGTCATTAGTTTAGTTCATTTTGTCATTCATGTGCTGTCAAACTTTTGCGTAACTACTCGTTCAATTAAAAAATAGATACTGCATCTGTGCTTCTTTGTTTACAATGTGCAACTGATTCTTGGCTTATTGAAAGAGCAGGCTACATGACAGTGGGATGCAGTTGGAGGAGTTTTCCTCCTGCTGTCACTGTGTATGGAACGAGCACTACTGCATTCATGTGAGCTGCGATTAGTCAAAACAGACCCAAAGCGTCCACTAGCGGCAGAAATAATCCAGTCAGTGCTGTTTACTCTACTTTTGTTATCAACTTTGTATTTTGATTATTGTTATGCCTCGCACAAGCTGAAACTGTAGTCTGGGAAGTGATGATTGTTTTTTAAAAGTTTAGACAGTGATGTTTATCACCTAACAAATGCTTTTCAGTGTTTTAGAAGCTTCACAGAGGGAAGCTAAACATTATTTGGAAAACATTTAGCTTCTATTACACATTAGATTAGTGTCTGTTTTGCATAGCAATTCAAAAAAAATTTGGAATATGTACAATCAGGAATCAGGCTGCAAACCTTAGTCAGAAAGATTTAAGAATAACTCTCTTTCAGTCAGTAGCTCCAAAATGTTATGAACAATTATCTTTTAAATGATATACAACAAAATAAGTAAAATAACTGCAAAATGAAATATTGTGTATTTTTTTATCTTCCAAACCAGCCAATGAAGTTTAGTTGACTTCTTTCTAGTTTAGCTAGTATATTAAGGGACAGCCTGATTATTCATGTTAATCAAATTTGGAATAAATTACATTTGTTATCATTTATTTGAATCTGATTGAATAATTATTTTAAATCAATTATTTTAAAACTATAAGATATTTTAATCAAGTATTATTTGATTTATTGTATACTGATATGTTGATTTTAACAGTTCATTTGATTATTTTAACTTCGTTTGAATATTTTTGTGATGTTATGAATTAAATAATGTATTAATTATTTTTATTTTATGTATTTATTTTCCTCCAAACATTACCATAGAACCTATAGCAGAATCCATTGCCCCTAGCGGTTCCCAGGCCTCAGTTTGAACCCCACCCCCACTTTTTATAGCATTTAGTTTCAGTCAGCTGTCATATATACAGCAACATTTAAATGTTTGATGCTGGTAAGATTTTAATGAATGATTTTTATATATTTGTAACTTTTGTTTTTTTTATCAGGAATGCATTAAATTGTTCAAAAGTGATGAGTAAAAATATATAAAAGCGTTATCTTGAGCCTTTTTTTTAATCAAATAATGCTGAAAACATACATCCACAAAAATGCTTTTAACAATAAGAAATTCAGTCTGATCTCCAAATCAGTATATCCCAATGAATTCCGAGGGATCAAGTGATCTGCATAATCAAATAAATGCATTCTTGTTTAAAAAAATATTCTGGCACCAAACATTTTAACAGAACAAATTGTTATGCATGTCCCAATAGCATATAAAACACTTAAAGGCATAGTTCACCCCAAACGTATAATTCTGTGATCATTTACTCATCCCACACTTGTTCCAAACCGGTTTGTGTTTCTTATGTTAAACAAAAGAATAAGATAAAAAGCAGTCGTTGACTTCTATAGGTTTTTTTATTACCTGCTATGGATGTCTATATCCCCCAACATTTTTAAAAATATCTTGATTTGTTTAGCAGAAAAAAGATTTTCAAAAAGGTTTCAAACCACTTGACTGTGAGTGAACTATCTCTTTAACCTCAAAGGAGCTAAATATCTTCTATTTAGAACTTTTTTGCAAGTCCTCCTGCTGTCTGTAATCCTCTGCCCCTCCCCCACCCCCCCTCCTCCTGCATGCTGTTTAAATGGCCTTTAATGGTCGCTGTAGTGGCTGTTTTGACACTTCCTGCGCTGATAGGGCTCTATAAAGCAAAGATGTGCCACATGACACTCCGATTGTATGGGCATTACCATCTGTGAACACCTCCTCAACGACGCTGATAACATCAGCACAGTGATCACAGTCTGACTCTCACACACACACGCAAAATCTTCTCTTTAGTCCCTTCTGCTGGATTTGTCACCTCGGCTTCACTCCATTTAATGCTAGTGTAGAACTCTGCTGTTAATGTATGTCGACATGTAGTGAGAGAACATTTTAGTAGCTGCTTCACTATTTTGGTAATGGTTTGTAAACAATTATTTTGTCACAGTTTGGGACCCTGACAGTTGTGTAATTGCAACAATTGTTTAAAGCAATTAAATATGACCTACTCGTCACCAAACATGTTGAGCGACATATAATAACAGCTCACACTCTGAAAACAATTACAGCGGCAGTTTTCACTGGAAAATATTTACAATTTGATTGTCTCAGCACAGTGCTTTCTTCCCTGTGACTGTGTTCCCTCAAGTTTGGCAGTTTAACTCAAGTATTTTTATTTTTTACGTTTGTTTTATAAGCAATTATTGGCCACCAAATTGTTGACAAAGTGAAAAAAAATACAGTGGTTTGAAATGAGATTTACATCATTTCTGAATAATAATAATAATAATTATTAAAATTCCTTACATTTATGTAGCGCTTTTCTAGTCACTCAAATCCCGTTACACACCACCAGTGTGCTGCATCCACCTGAATGACGTGACAGCAGCCTTATTGTGACAGACTGCACACCACACACCAGCTGATTGGTGGAGAGGAGACGATTATGATATGGGATGGTTAGGAGGCCATGATGGACACAGGCCAATGGGCAGATCTGGCCAGGGGTAAACCCCTACTCTTTTTCGAAGAACATCCTGGAAATTTTTTACGAGCATAGAGAGTCAGGACCTCGGTTTAACGTCTAATCCGAAAGATGCCGCTCATTGAGCAGTATACAGTCCCCTTCACTATACTGGGGTGTTAGGACCCACACAGGCCGCAGGTTGAGCACCCCCTGTTAGCCTCACTTACACCACTTCCGGCAACAACCTAGTTTTGTGACCGGGCGCAGTCCTGTTTAGCTTCAGTGGGTGACCATGTGTGTGTTGCAGAGAGCTCAATGCCGAATGCTCAAAACATGCATAATGTTTAAATTAAGTCACATGATGTAAATCTCATTTCAAACCACTGTATTTTTTTTCTATTTTAAGTAGATGTTAAACCCTTGTCTCGTAGGCAGACTGTTAGTCTTGAAAATTAAATCTGTCATAGAAGATCATCAAAAAACTATTTTATTTTATATTTTCATTTCATTTTATTCAAACTGTGATTGGCCTTCAGTAGTGTAATTACTCCCACTTTCAAATCAAATTATTGCTTCAGTCATTATTGCTTTTATCACTATTACCATTAACAATAATAATATTGATAATAATAGGGCTGGGCGATTAATTGAAAAGTAATCAAATTTCAAAACCTATAATAGACCTATAATTTCCAGGATGATTTTTAAAAATAATTTTCCCTTCCGCATGTGCAGTCACGTGCCCCTTCTTTGTAAAGGCTGAGGCGGATTTATATTTTTGCGGCCACTTTGCAGTCATATCTGATCTTTGGTCAAGTAGGATGATGGACCTTTTCTTGAGCTTTACTTTGCTCTACATTGGTGATGATTGGAAGCTGCTCTGAGATACCTTAAAACAGCATATTTTCCATTACATTAAAACGATTATTTACATTTAAAATATTTGTTTTACAAAGATGCAAGAAAAATACTGTTTAAAATATTATTTACAGGATATACAAGTGTTATTTAATTTAATTTGATTTATTCTATTTAAATAAAAGTTATTTTCTACTTTTAATATGAAAAACATTGAAAACAATTTTATTTTGTTCCCAAAAGTTATTTATTTATATATTAAGTTTTAGCAATGGGTGTTTTATTTTCAGTTGTTCAATTTTGATGTTCAATAAATAATCATAGATAGTAGATAGTGTGTGTCTACTTAAATTATTTTTATAATCAAGCAATGCACCCTTAATTCAGAAATCTCTCACTTGTAATTTGAGCATATTTACTGTACAAAACCTGTCAATGAACTTTAAAGGCAAAAAATTAAATAAACAAAATAATCGTTCATTCATCACAATTGAGTTAAACTGTTCAATTAATCGAGAATTTGATTTTAGGCGAAATCGCCCAGCCCCACTCCCACCAATACCATTGATTCTAGGTTGGGGACAACAAGTATATATACAAGTACAACAAGTACGTGTGTGTTTTTGTGTGTGTGTGTGTGTGTGTGTGTGTGTGTGTGTGTGTGTGTGTGT
>CAIGQQ010005934.1:1672449-1704020 GCA_903798035.1 Danio albolineatus | reverse complement strand
TGTGTGTGTGTGTGTGTGTGTGTGTGTGTGTGTGTGTGTGTGTGTGTGTGTGTATATATATGTATATGTATATATGATATTTATCATATCAAAAGATCTGGTATTTGTTGATGTTTGCTGTAAGTATGTGAATAATTTACAATTTTTGAAGCATTATGTATGTGTGTGTATTTTGGAAAAAAAAAATAACTTTTTTTTCCTTTTCAACCTCCGTAATTTCATAATTGATTAATTTTATGGCCTTTTATCTTCGAGACTTAAGAAAATACAATACAAAACAATTTTACTTTTTGTCCACATTATTAGCAAAATGTTTTAAAAATAAATAAATAAATGTAGAGTTTACACAACTCTTAAACATAAACATATATTGACCTTTTAGAAAATGAAGTTTTGTTCTACTGTGCTCGTCGCAGACTAAACACATCAATAACTTGGTGTCAGGAGTTAAAGCAGTTAGGTTAATTATCATAAACATGACTTCTTAATCAGACACTTTTGTCATGTCAAATCAGTTCTTTAACTTTAGACCAAACTGTTTAACTAGTAATAACTATCTCTCTCTCTTCCTCCCCCTGCTGGGCAAATTAAGGAACTGAGTTGTCTCACTTGCTTCATGCCATATTTGACGTTTCACACACTGCAGTGCATTTATTAAAAAGGTCATGTTTATTTTTTTATCATTTCAGGATGCTGAAGAGGCTGTGAAAATAGCAGGAGAGATCGGTATGAGACATTGGAATGTAGACATTCAATGATTGTTTGCGTGTATTATTAGTAAGTTGATTTTGTAAATACGGCTAACTCAGAGTTTGTATCCATATAGGTTACCCTGTTATGATCAAAGCATCTGCTGGTGGAGGAGGTAAAGGGATGAGGATTGCCTGGAATGATGAGGAAACCAGGTAGGATGTTGGGACAGCAGATTCTTTTAATACTAAAGGGTTAGAAATATCAGACACAATTTTGTAACAAGAGTTGCCCTGCATTTTTAAACTGTAATAGGCTTTATTCGGCTAATTGGATAATAAAATTTTAGATTTGGTTTAGCGTTCTAGGGCAGTGGTTGCCAAAGTGGGGGTCGCGGGACATCGAGGAGTTGATCAAGTTCATTTTATGAAACTATTACCATTACCATATTTTATCCATAACCTACAGAAGAAAAAAAAATTGTCATAAAAAAAAAAATGACATACAAAAGTCATCGGTCTTAAGACTTTTTGTGAGTCCTGGGGTCATTATGTAACCTTAAAGACACAGCACATTGATTTTATGGCACCAGGTTAAACTTTCTGATACCTTTACGGCATTCGCATATACATCAAAACAGGCCACAACTAAACATGGAGGATGGTCTTCGAGTGGCATTCTTCAAGATTAAATGATGACTTGGGCCTATTGGTATGTGTGCGCCGTTATGTGCAAGGTTTGCATATTTATAACCACATTAGAGAATATTGGGGGTCACGAGTCACTGAAATTGTTGAAATGGAAAAGTTTGCGAACCCCTGGTTTAGGGAACTAAAAATAAATGACCATTTAGTAACATTTACATTAATAACATTTTTTTTTTCTTTTGTCAAATCTTTACTGTTTTGAAATTATATTAACAACAAATTATGATTGAGACAATCATCATACCACAGAATATACATGCAAAATAGAGGAATACAGAAAGTTAATTTACACGAGTCTTCAATATCACTCTTCACTTTGTATGCAATAAATCATGATTAATCTTTGCCTAGCAGTTACTATAAAGTATAAACTATCATTCATTCATTACGCTGCAGATGTCATTCATTATGCAACCCATCACTTGGAAACCTCCACACTCACTCATTCACACATACAGGCCACAACTAAACATGGAGGATGGTCTCCGAGTGGCATTCTTCAAGATTAAATGATGAATAGACTTGGGCCTATTGGTATGTGTGCGCCGTTATGTGCAAGGTTTGCATATTTATAACCACATTAGAGAATATTGGGGGTCACGAGTCACTGAAATTGTTGAAAAGGAAAAGTTTGCGAACCCCTGGTTTAGGGAACTAAAAATAAATGACCATTTGGTTTAAATTTTTTTTTTCTTCACACACATAAACACTATAAACAATTTAACTTAGGCTATCCAATTCACCTATACTGCATATATTTGGACTGTGGGGGAAACCGGACCACTCGGAGAAAACCCACACAAACACGGGGAGAACATGCAAACTCAGAAATGCCAACTGACCCAGCCGGGGCTCGAACCAGCGACCTTCTTGCTGTAAGGCGGTCGTGCTACTCACTGCGCCACCGTGACGCCCTATAAAATATCATTGTAAAGTATATTAAACATGTTTCAAATGACTGAAAACACAACTCTTATTCTTTAAAATGTGTTACGTTTGCATGTACAGGCTTAAAAGGAAAGCAAGTACATATTACCATTTACAAATCAACCCATTCGAAAATCCAAATCCCCTCTTTCCCTCTCCCACCCTCCCTTCTCCTTATCTTGAGAATATTAATAAAAACTTCAGGGGAACATGTTGCTGTTAATTGTGTCTTTATTGCCGTAGGCTGAAGCTGGGCTTTTGTTTAAGCTTTAATTGGATTTATCTCAAGAAGCAAAAGAGTCATTCGGAGCAATTCATTGGAGACGGAGGACAGAGAGAAATAGAGAGAGAGTGAGAGAGAGAAAGAGAAAGAGAAAGAAAGAGAATCCTCAGGCAGAGAGATGCTTATCTGCTAAGAGGAGTCCTCTTGCTACAAATGTCAAGTTCCCTTACAAAAGCCACTAGAAGTGATCCAGGCAGGCAGTTTAGCCTAGTCAAAGTTTGTCTTAACTGTTTGTAAGTAGACTTCAATGAAAACATGTTCATTTCTTTCAATGTTAATAATAATTATAATAGTAAAACAATAATAAATAACACTGAACAAACGTTAACAATCAATCAAGGAGTTTTGCACACTGCTCATTTTAAATAAGTAGTTAAAACAAGCAGCAAAAATGATTTTTTGAGTGTATATGTTCTTGGAAAGCTATCCAACACTAATGAATGGTTTGTTTGAGTTAATGAAAATAATTCAAGTCATTTTAAAATTAAGTTTTGTATGTTTTCGTTTTCTGTTTCAGGGAAGGCTTTCGTTTCTCTTCTCAGGAGGCAGCATCTAGTTTTGGAGATGACCGTCTGCTGATTGAGAAGTTTATAGACAACCCCAGACATATTGAGATTCAGGTATTCATTTTATGCTTCTACATGACTTGATAAACCATTAACCAAGGAAAAACGTGTCTCAATTAAATTTTAAATCCTACAAAAAACAGCATGCTTGTCTGTTTATTTGACCTTTAATGAAGATTATACAGTGGGTATTATTTCAGAAATGATGAAATGATATGTCTACCATAGATGCATTTTTAGTTAAGTACAGTTCAATTCATGGTTAGTGAGGTTTGTTAATTTTTTTGCAAGTTTTTGAAAGAAACACTTGCTAAGTCTCCATTAAATTTGATAAAATACAAGATAAAACAGTAATATTGTAAAGTATTATCATTTTACAAAACTGTTATTATATATTAATCAGTTTTGATACATTTTAAAATGCAATTTATTCATGTGACCTACAATAATTCATAAATAATTTAATAGGCTAATTTGGCATTTAAGAAATGTTGACCGTAGTTCAGAGTAGTTGTGCTGCTTATTTTTTTAAATTTAGTTCATTTATACATTTAAGCAGAAATACTATGTAAACATCTCTACTGTCACTTTTGATCAATTTAATGCATCCAAGCTGGATAAAAATAGCGCACCCCCTTTTAAAAATCTTACTGACCCCAAACTTTGAGTGCCAGAGTATCTGCTGGACACTGGGGTCATAGATATAAATAGCCTTAACTTGGCTCATGGTTATTAATTAGTTCATCCATCTGGTTGTTACAACTAATTACTGAAGGTGGACACCAGCTGTTTTAGGAGTTAGATACTATTTGCCATCCCATTCAGTCATTCAGTCACCAAACCATACTTTAAAGTTTATTATATTGCAAATATTATAGCACTTTCAACACCTGAATGCTACAGCCTATTCAAAGGTTAGTTCACCTAAAAAATAATATTTTGTTATTAAAGGTTCAATGAAATTAAAATAAAGCTTTTGGATGTTAGTATCAGTAGTGACAATTTGCATTTAGAAAATATAAAACTGGTGTTAAGATCAAATCAAAATCTATCAAATCTTGACCATCAAAATGCTATCTAGTATCTGACGTTACCTGTCCCCGAGGCGCTTATCATTTGCTTTTTCGTTTGATGCACTTTCTCAACCACTTTCGCCCACAGAGCTGTGATAAAACTAAATGCTATTGACTGTTTTTTTTTTAATGGGATGGGCTACTCTACATCCCGCCCTCTCTTCGTATTTCAGTTGAGATTACATCAAACATCAAATATAAAAGGTAAATTTTAAAGCACTTTAATTACAGTACAACTAATGAGTGTTGTCGTTAAAGTCAGCAGCGCAAAATGCAAGCGTCGTATTGCTTGAAGTAAATGCATACCCTCTTCTCATATGGAAGACATTTTTGATATTTTGACAGTTTTTCTGGTGCACAAAGGTGTTCTTGAAACTTTATATGGTTACAGTTGAATCACTGAATTTACATGAAATGTTTTGACTGTTTTTTGGCTCCTTTTCTGGACTTTGAACATCTTAGGACCATCGCTGTCTATAGACCATGAGAAATCATTAAACATGCTTTAACCATAGCAAATATAGAATTATGCTTTTTTTTTAACAACTATAGTCTGGTTTAAAAACACTGTTGTATTTTCTATAAATTGTGTTTTACTTGTAATACTGCTAGTAAATATGGGTAATAGTATTTTTACACTGAAGATCTTTTTAACAATTTGGTCTCTTGACAGAATGTGCCCAAGAAAAGATTAGAGCACAATATAATAATTTTGATAACATTTAAACATGTCTGATAAAAAATTAGGGTTTTCCTTGATCGAGTAAAAACAAATGTCATGTCTACATTAAATAATTGAGTTTAGACAATAATAAAATGCTATTCTAAGTAAATAAATTCTATACTAGTATATTAAGCCATATATTCAAGGTTGATGTTATAAGTATATTTTACTTATAATTGTTTATGTATTTACAATGGTTGAAGAAATAGACGTTTTGACTTAATTCCACACATGAAATTGACGAAACTTGGAAAGCTCACACCAAGTAAATTTGACCAGTTATTTTTGGTTCAATTTACTTGTTTTTTTAATTTTTTTTAACCTTCTGGTAATATTTTTTATTGCTTTAATATATATTTTTTCCAAATATGTTCATTGACAACCCCCCCACCCCCTCAAAAAAAAAACCAAAAAAAAAAACAGCTAGGCATACAATAGCAATGCAGCCTACAAAACAGCACATATACACACACTTCTTATGTATATACACATAAACATACACATATTCAAGGAACATGACTGAAAAAAAAATTAAATTAATAAATTAAATAAATAAAAATAATGAATTGCAACATTGAAAAATAGATAATGACAAAATAATAAAAACAATAATACAGTAAAACAATAAAAATACATGTTTACAAACACACAATTTACACAAAATTCATATATGGTTTCCAAAGATAGTCAAAGTCCAAAGAAAATCAAAATCCAAAAGTTTTGTCTTTCCAATTGTAAGTTCCATAGGAGACAAACCAAGAATACAGAGCTTGGCATTTAAAGGGATTTTAGTATTAAACGTCTAACATACATACAATTATCTTTATCCAATACTTTTGTATTTTAGGACATTGCCAGAGGCAGTGATATTGTGTTTGCTTTAATAGTTAAGGCTTAAGGCTAGTGATGAGCATTTTGTTGGCTCTATCTTTAGATAAAAGTAGTCCTTGAATTGTCAATGTAAGGATGAATAGATGTATAAAAGGTTGCTAATGCCACTATTGCTGCGAAATTCACTTCAGGTAAAAGCATAGGTAAATCCACACCTGTAAATGTTTCCTTTTCTGTAAGGACATGCTTTAACTGATTTTGGAAGAGACAGATTTCCCAGTGTCTAACTGCCCAATGTGAATTTGATTTTATGCTTCTCTTCAGCAAAGTTTCTGTTTTCTAAACTGTGATTTCTTTTTTCGCTTGCTCTCTTCTGTGGCCACAGTGCTTTTTGTGCTAATGGCTTCCATTTTGTGACCTGCAGGTGTTGGCAGACAAACACGGCAATGCTCTGTGGCTGAATGAAAGAGAGTGCTCCATCCAGAGAAGAAACCAGAAAGTGGTAGAGGAGGCACCCAGGTATGTTTCAACACATGCTATTATCTGAAGTCAGCCTGAGAGTTCTATAAAATGAGTAAAATATATAGCTCTGCATGGACTGCCCACTCCACTGCCATTTCAGCTATCTACATTGTTAAAATCTTGCATGCTTGTTTGGCCGTTTAGCACTTTTCTGGACCCAGAAACTCGAAGAAAAATGGGGGAGCAGGCTGTGTCTCTGGCAAAAGCAGTGAAATACTCTTCAGCTGGCACTGTGGAGTTTCTTGTTGACTCCAAGAAGAACTTCTACTTCTTAGAGATGAACACACGTTTACAGGTTTGTATGTGCATGTGTAGATTTGAAGCACATGTTTTTTGCTCTTTTGAAAAATCATTACATTTAAGGTTACAAATAACCTACCAACTTTAAAAAAACAAATTAAAATTTAATAAATAAAAAAAGATATTGGCAGTTTTGATGTGGACTGGAAGACTATTCCACAACATCCATTTGTAGGCCAACAACAGAGAAGGCACGAATAGCCCTGTTTTTGAGATGTGCTATGGGAACTTGTAAAAAAACAGAATCTGCATAGAGAAATGTTTTGACTGATAAAACATCAATAGCATCAAAAATGTCTTGTGTATTTTCATGAGGATATTGTATAGACTGTTGTAATGTGGTCATGTCATTGGCCCATGAACATTTTCTACGTGTTATCAAACTCTTTCATAACTGTAACAAGAGGCAATTCAATCATAATTTAATGTTAAAACAGCCATCATAACATTATTTACCAATATGTGGCTGTTTTTGGATTCTTGGAAGCTATAGAAATTAAAAATGTAATACAGGAAATACGTTGGGACCATTGTTTTTGTTTGCGTCCCTCAAAATGGTTTATAGACGTTGCTAATTGACCCCCTTTTATTCATTAACTACTAAATTAATTTTAATCTCTGCTTTATTCAGTGGTAAGACGTAACATACGTTCATTGAAGGGGTTTCAAGCATTGATGCTATAATGTGAGTTTGGAGAAAAAAATAAGTTCTCTTAAATGTTTCTGCTTTGATTCTATGCTGAGCTTAAAGGTGCCATAGAGTGCATTGATTCAGTGTGTTAAATTGTTCTCTCATAACTACACAGAAGGTATGTCACATATTTAAAGCAATAGTTCAACTAAAAATTAAGTCTTTTCTTCTATTGAACTTAAAAGAAGATATTTTGAATTTTTTTTGGAAACCTGTAGATATTGATTTCCATAGTATTTGTTTTTCCTACTGTGGTTACAGTTTTTTTAGCTTTTTTAAAAATAATTTTGACAGAAAGAAATAATCTCATAAAGTTTTGGAACCACTTGAGGATACCGAGTTATTGTTTATTTTTTAGGTTAACAAGGCCTATTAGTTAAAAAAAAAACTTATATGCACGTTTACAATCATATGAATTACCCCTAGGATGAAAAGCATGGTTTTTACAATATTTGAAATTGTCATGAAAATTAATGTGCTTTGCTCTGAAGCTTGTGTCAGTGCCTGCTCTCTCACACACACCCAAACATTTTGTATGTAAGCTACTGGACAAAATTTTGGGGTCAGTAGGATTTTTAAATGTTTTAAAATAAGTTAATCCTGCTCACCAAGGCTGTGTTTATTCATTCATTCATTTTCTTGTCGGCTTAGTCCCTTTATTAATCTGGGGTCGCCACAGCGGAATTGAACCGCCAACTTATCCAACATTTGTTTTATGCAGCAGATGCCCTTCCAGCCGCAACCCATCTCTGGGAAACATCCATACACTCTCATTCACACTCGTACATTACGGACAATTTAGCCTTCCCAATTCACCTATACCACATGTCTTTGGACTTGTGAGGGAAACCGGAGCACCCGGAGGAAACCCACGCAACCACGGGGAGAACATGCTAACTCCACACAGAAATGCCAACTGACCCAGCCGAGGCTCGAACCAGCGACCTTCTTGCTGTTAGGTGAACGTGCTACTCACTACGCAACCGTGGTGCCCCAGGCTGTGTTTATTTAATCAAAAATACAGTACAAATTGTACAATTGTAAAATGTTATTGCACTATAAAATAACTGTTCAAAAGTAGCTTATAATTTAATTTAATGATTTATTCTAGTTATTTTAAAGCTTTTCAGCATCATTACCCCAGTCTTCAGAGTTGCATGATCCTTCAGAAATCACTCTAATATTAATAGTTATTATTAATAATATTAGTAATGGTAATAGTAATAAAAGCAATAATGACTGGAGTAATAGTTTCATTTGGAACTACATACAATAAGAAAGTAGTTATTTAAATTCTTTAATAAATGTTTAACAATTTAACAGTTTTTTTTTTTACCTTTAATAATATGTTGCCTTGCTGAATAGAATAATTTTCTTAAAAAAAAAAAAAAAAAAAACTGACCCCACAATTTTGACCAGTAATTGATTTCAGAGTACATTACACATGTGGCATGATGTACACTGAAATACATACATACAAAATAATTGTACTTTATTTGTCCAAAAATCTTTGATTAGATGCCTTATCAAAAGACTATCGTTTCAACTGAAGTGGGGAAGAGGTTCATGTTAGGAGCGAGAGAGTTATCTGTAGGCATCTAAGTCTCTGCTACTCTATTACTGCTCCCGGTTTGTGTAAAAAAGGCACAGACAGAGATGTATATTGTGGGTTTAACATATGTGAAAACGCAGGCAACAATATGAACTTCTGCATAAACAGATGAGTTTTCTGTTCATCTTTGTTCATATCCTGTTGAGTTGAGTTAAATATCACGATGCATAGATAAATTTTACACTTATACACAGCAGCTTACATGTTTGCTGCCTGATTACAAACATACCCAGCAAATTGCACAATATACATGGTAAACTAACAAAAGATACATTTAAACAGACTTTGTGCATCTTTAGTGTGGTCCTGAATAAATGTAAAATCTGTATATCATGCTTTTTTGTTCTGGCAAGCTGTAAGCTGATGAGATACATGGCTGCTGTTTCACAGAAAGCTCATTATGTTATAATAATTGTGTATATTTAAAGAATGTACATGCAGACATAACCTAATTAGTTTGAAAGAAACTGTCACAATCAGAAGCTTTCATGTACTGCATTAAGGCCAGTCCCCACTGATCATAGGGATGTGGGCTTGAACTTATGCCCTTGAATGAGCACCAAATGTGTCATCATAGCACATCTGAAGTATTAAGTCTACAATGGAACACGGTGTCAATCTTCATCATAATTGTTCTTGTACATCAATAGAACCCAGATCCACAGAGAACATCAAAGTGTCTATATAGCTTATTAGTGTGGAAACATGTAGAATGGGTCTGGGCGGCACAGCTCTGGGCAGGAAAAGGGTTTAATATTTCCGCTCGGGGTTAATGACTAGTTGTTAGCTGTGCTGTCTGGTTAACGAGACTCTCTTAAACACCTTTGTTAGTGTTTGAGTGGTTGGTGGGAGATACGTTGTAGCATTTTAATTCTGGTGACGAATTCCCATTTTCTTTCAGTAAAATTAGATTACGGCATCTGTCCACAGCAGTTCTTGTAATGTGTTTTTTAGGATAGAACTGCATGATATTGGGAAAAAAATGGCATTGCAATATTTAGCTTTTTTGTGATATATATATTATATATATAGCAGATGACTTGAATATCTCTATTTGAAAACAATCCATTACTTTAGATTGATTCAGATGTTCTTGCATAAAACATAATTAAGAAATTACAAGCACAGATAAATTGATTAGAGCAAAGATACAAATGAATTAAATAGGTCATTTTTTGGATTAATGGGGAGCAAATAAAAGTAATAACAGTATTTAGCTAGAGAAATTGAAGAATCAAATACAAAATAAACACTGTAGATTAATTGTGCAAGTAATTAAAAAAAATAATCTTTGTTAAAGCTAGAAATGTTACAATTTATTTTATTTTTTTAAAGTTATTTGAACTATAACTTAAAGTTATTTAACTTGTACATTGCTTCCAATCACAGGCCTTAAAAACACTTGACTCATTCCAGAAGTGTGGGTACATTTCAAGCATTTTCTCATTTTCTTTCAACTGGAATGACATACAGCAAATGTAAAATGTACTGTAATCTGAATCTGCTATTAATTTTAAATGATGAAAAATGCTTAAATCTGATGGGGAACATTTGATGCTGTTACTAATTGTTGTTTAAGTTAATGTTTTAAGTCACTCATACATTAGGCAATAACAGAGTTGATGATTTCCATTTTATTGCACAAGATGCTTTAGCTCAAGATGCTAATCTCAAAGCAGATGCTACATGGCATGTATAAAATATTTGTTTTTACGTACGTTCATCATATTGTTGTAAGCTTCAAGTGTCCTACCTGACAAAGGGAAATCACTTTAAGCTAGTCAAATGCTATTACCATTAGTGCTGTACAGATTGATGTTCCTTTTGATAACTGGTGTAACGAATTTGAGCAAACGTGGGGACAGAGACCAAATGTATTTGTTAACTAAAATGAGAAATACTACAGAGAAATAGACGTTCAGTGCAGATGTTTATCTAACTAATAATGTAGAGTGATTCACCAAAAAAGAAAAGAAAATTAGACCTATTATTTCATGATTGACAAGCTGATTGTAGGATTCAGGAGACAGAGACAGTCAAAAATAAGAAAATTGGGAGTCTTTTAAGATAAAATTTCCAAAACAAAATGTACATATAAATGTTATTAGTATTATTATTCAATTTTTTTCAAATTATTATTTTTTTTGTTTTTGACAAATGATAGAAGGTTTATCTATGAGATGCAAAATGTACCCACAGTTCTTATATCAGCCATGCAAATGATACTATTTCATTCAATTAGGCAACTGTGGTGCCTGGTCAGCTGTAATCCTGACTCAACATTGAACATTCTGCGATGTAACTGTAGCAGATATGTACATTGCCATGCCAAAGCTTACGATGTTTTCATATCTGTTTTTCTCTTTCAGGTGGAACACCCTATCACAGAGTGTATCACAGGGCTGGATCTTGTGGAGCAAATGATCCACATCGCAAAGGGAAACAAACTTCAGCACAAACAGTCTGACATACCCATAAATGGCTGGGCCATCGAGAGCAGAGTCTATGCCGAGGTAAAGCTACAAACAAACAGTATTATGAGGATAGTCATTTATCATGTAGGTAAGTATTTGTGAGAGATTTCATTTGGATTTAATCTCAGTATGACCAAATATGAGCAAATAATGCTCCCTTCATTTTTTTCTAACAAAAAAATCTGCTGCGCAGACTAATATAATTGGTTTTGAATCTTTAGTAATCTGTTTGCTGTAGTTAATATTATATGAAATAAATAGAATATTAGGGGCCCTATCATACTAGAGTATTTCAGACTAGAGTAGAGCAACAATATTTTTCTCATTTTGCACCACGTTGTTTAAATAGCATATCCATTCGCGCCACTTGGTGAACTCATGGTTGTGCTGGTCTGAAAAGGAGATGTGTTAAGGCGCTCTGGTGGCACATTGCTATTTTAAGACAACTGAAATAGACTACGCCATTGACCAACTAAAAGCTGGTCTAAAGTCCAACGCAGAGTTTTTGTAATTTAAAGAACGCATTAGCTATGTGGCTGAAGCGCATATACTTTGCGTAATTCACACAGCATGTACAGCAATACACAAACATCTTTACATATGAAAAAAATTAAAGGATTAAAAACCTACAAAAATGATTATTTCTACATAAACCACTACCTCCTCTCATGCCTTTTTCACATCTGGGGTTTGGAATCCAGCTTTGTTGTTGTCTGTTTGTTCATGACAATTTGCATTTGTGTAATGTTATTATTATTATTAGTATTTATTAATATTTATTATGCATATTTATATTTGTTTTAATAAAAAAAGTTTAGATTTATCCACCAGTTGGGATTTGTAGACCTATGCATCTCCATATGGGGCAACAGAAAGTGTTTTTGGATACAAGTCAGTTTTTTTGACCACACTTCGTTTATATATACTATGAAAATAGAGTAAAGAGCAAAAGTAAAGTAAAAAGAAAGCAAAGAGGCTGAATGGAGAAGGTTCTTTTTTCTATTCTGCGTACTATTCTGCGACTGTTTTCTCTCTAATGAAGCGTTCAGTCTTTCCATTTACAAAGTGCGTCATGGTGCAATGCAACTGACTCTTGAAGGGGAATGGAAGAAATGACTTTGGAGATATGGTTTAATGCACGTTATACTCAAAACACACTTATAACTCATTAAGATAATAAGCACAACCATGTTAGACCATACGCTGGGGCACAGACCGTATTCTTCCACCCTTAAAATAGCAAAAGTGGATTCGGACATGCCCTTAATGCTTTTGTGCCACTTTGCGCTTAGATCATTAAAATAGAGCCTTCAGCATTCATTTGTGATTTAGAATGCAGTAACATTTCATTGATTCATTTCTTGATTTGTCATAAGTCTGTAAATTTTTTCAATGTACCTGTAACCTGATTATTCAAGAGCTTTGTGTAACAATTATTTATTTATTTATTTTTAAAAACTGTAGTATTATTCACCAAAGGTGTAAAGTCTGTAAATACACTTGTTATGTTATATAACATTTGTTTCTGTACCCATTTCAAATTCCTCAAAGAATACATAAAATCTATTTGTGCAATTGTTTATATTTAGCAACACAAGCAAAAAAGCAGATTCTAAAGATTTCTAAAAGACTAAATGAATGCCATCACAATCATTAGTATATATAATAATTAATATTAAAAATATAATAATAGAAAATTGTGATAATATTATATTGTGTTACTCTTTTTCTTTTTTTATATTTGATCAAATACTGTACATGCAGTCTTGTCGATTATAAGATTTTACAGACCTCAACTCTTTGAATGACAGTCCTCCGTCACATTATTTGCTACACCAAAGCATATTTAAAAAACATGGTTATTTATTCTAAATCTCCAAACAAGTTTTGGGGTGAAATGTGACTGACTATGCCCATGACTGATTAACCCACCAAATTTTGATACCTTTCACATAGAATTTGAGTAGGTCCTGGCCTATTAAAGGATTTGTCTTCATAAGGATAGATTATCCTCTCATATAACAGCATCGTATTTTTTTATGTTCAGCTTCAAGATGATTTTCCTTTACATTTTAGCTTTATAGACAGATTAAGCTGGATGGAGAGCATTTTCACTCATCAGCAGAACCGCTTAATCCTAGACTCACCTTAATCCGTGTCAGACAAACTGCCTTTTGTGTGTTTAGGATTATTCTAGTCAGACATTCGTATAAATCTGAATAACACCTACACAGTTCATATCTGTATCCAGTGAATCAGTGCAAGGCTTTTGTGTGTCGTCTTAAATGAGACGCCTTCATGTGACCCAGTCTGAATGGCGTAGGTTTTTGGGCCTGCAGAGATGAGAGGAACCAGGAAGACCTTGTTAAGCCATCTTAACTGAGCTACAGTTTAAACTGAGTAAAGACGTGAGCTTTGAGGACAGGCACTTGAACTCTTGTTTCCTGTGTTTTATTTGAGAGCCACTATTTCCTCTCTCTGTTTCTTTTTTTTAGGATCCATACAAATCGTTTGGCCTCCCCTCCATTGGCCGGCTGTCTCAGTACCAGGAGCCACTTGACTTGCTTAATGTTAGTAAATTGACCTGTCTAGTCTCTTTCGTCTGCTCTATTATGTGTATAGATGAGAACAGAGGCTATAGTAGCCTGAAAATGCAACTAATCAAGACATATATTATATTTGTTATTAATTTGTATTTATTTATTGTTATTATAGTAAACAAATAAGTTTATTTGTATAGCGCTTTTCACTATAATTATCGTTTCAAAGCCACTTTATAAAAGGTGCGTATTATTGCGCTACAATCAAACTGAGAAAAGTTAAGGTTGTTGGTATAAGGTTATTTATGTACCTTTCATAAAGCAGTCACACTTCATAAGTACCAATTCACGCTTTTAACAAACCATTATCTAACTCTAACTAGCTGCTTATTAATAGTTACTAAAGGGTATCTTTTTAACCCCTTTTACAAGATGTAAGATGAGCCTTTGGTGTCTCCAGAATGTGTCTGTAAAGTTTGATTAAAAGAAAGGGAATGCAGCACAAGAATGTGAAATATGACCAACGATCAATTAGTTGAATTTTGGATGTTACGAAGAAAAATGGCAAAACTGCCTCTAGTCCCATTGACTCTGCATAACCAATAAAGTGTTTGTTTGTGAGATTCACACATCAATCAGAGGAGGAAGTGCAGGTAGCCACATCCTCTTCATTGAAAGATCACTGGTTTCTGCTCAACAGGATGAGCAAAATGTTTTTATTTCAGAAATGCACACACATAAAGGGACACAGATGAGCTTTAAATGTCTAAAGAAAGCAAACATCACTGAGGAGATTAACAATGGTCTTATTTATAGGTAGGGCCAAAAAAGATAACATTGTGTGATGTGCTTAGTGGTTATTTATAGTTTTGTGTTGTTTATTTTTGCCTTGAATGGTTAGTTCACACAAAAATTACAAAATTGATCCAAAAAGGTTCTTATTTTATGTGTTGATTACAAAAAATGGTAGTGTGAAGAATGTCGGAAACTTGCAACCATAGGAATACATAGCATGAAAAATAAATACTATGGAAGTTTTCAAAAAGTTTGAACAGAAGAAAGAAACTCAAACAGGTTTGTGGGTGAGTAAATGACAGAATTGTTATTTTGTTGTTAGAACTATCCCTAAAGATGAGGGTTAAAGGTAAACTATCCCTTTAAAAACATTTGTTTTAGAAATAAATTGCTGGCATGGTTTAATTTTATGCAGCAGCCTATATAAAAAATATTTAACTGCTAAATTATTTTACACATCCTCCTTTACACATGAAGTGTTTTAAATAGATTTTTTTTCCTGTAGGTTCGAGTGGACAGCGGAATTCAAGAAGGAAGTGACATCAGTATTTATTATGATCCTATGATTTCAAAGGTGATCAATGTTAACATCAGATCATCATAAAAGTTTGATTTCAATTTAAATGACAGTTTGTTTAATTTTTATATATTGTTTTCTAGCTGGTCACGTATGGCAAAACACGAGAAGAAGCTCTGAAGAGAATGGAAGAAGCACTTGATAATTACGTGGTCAGAGGTAAGTGGCGGAAAGAATTATGACAAATGAAGGTGAAAAGGTTTCAGATCATAGACTGCTTCTCTTATTCGCACAGGTGTAACGCATAACATACCTCTACTGAGAGAGATCATTGTTCATCCTCGGTTTGTGTCTGGTGATATCAGCACTAAGTTTCTCCCGGAGGTGTATCCTGAAGGGTTCAAAGGTCACATGTTAACAGCAGGAGAGCGACAGGAGCTGCTGGCTACAGCTGCAGCGCTCTATACAGCAGCACAGCTCCGCTCTCAGAGGTTCCTGGGAGATCTCAGGTGAGACACAGATGGGGCATCTAGAGTACACACGCTGACAACTTCCAGTTAGGGATATATTTTGCACATTTTGTCATTCCCCCTAAAGGAATGTGTGCAGCATATAATTACAACTAATGTGACATTGGTGAGAAAACAGAAGTCAGTAAAGCACCTGAGTATAGTGAGCTAGCATCAAGTTCATTAACAGGCAAAATTATCAGCCCTAAAATATTTTTCAAATATTTCCGAAGTGATGTTTAATAGAATAAGGAACGTTTTTCACAGTATTTACTGATATATTTTTCTTCTGGATATATTCTCATTACTTTCAGCTTGGTTGGAATAATAATAATAAAAAGGCAATATATTGTATAATGAACAAGCCAATGTTGTCCAATTACTTGCCAAATTAACCTAATTAATATTAATATTTAAATTGCCCTTTAAGCTGAATACTAGTACATATCATACAAGTCACTAGTAAAGTATTATATACTGTCATCATGACAAAGACTAGTTGTTAGAAATGTAAATATATGTAAAAAATGTGTTCTATAATATTTGAAAAATAATTTAAATTTCACAGGAGGGCTAATCTTTTAAAACCGTCTCTAATAATAATAATAATAATAATAATAATAATAATAATAATAATAATAATAATAATAATAATAATAATAATAATAATAATAATAATAATAATAATAATAATAATAATAAACTGTATATTCTTTATGTGAAAGTTTGTGTTTTACATTGACTGTCTGAAACGCTATTTCTATTTCTAAGCTTTGATCTAGACTGGTATGAAAGCAGATCTGTTGTAGTTCTGCCTTAGTAGATTACCAGCTGGAGCCAATTTTCCTGTAAAGTTATCTCGCACCATTTGCTTGAAACGGATTTGAGTTCAAAATGATCTTACATCAGATTACTTTTCAGTTGCACTTAAATTTAACCCTTATGAGACCATTATTTAAAGCTTTTAAATGTAAATGATCTATATTGCTATTGCAACCATGTATTTGCTGTTCCTATAGAATTAGAATTATGCTTAAAAGGCTATTAGCAAAGTCCACACCAACAATATCACATTTAGGAAAAGAGACAGACGCCATACTTTGCAGCGTGCTTAAATAATGTTATCCCCTGCTATGGACACTAAAATGTTGGTTATTTATTTATTTATTTATTTGGTGTGGTCCTTAAAAATTACTTATATCAAGTATCTGAATAATAAATTGCCATTAATATGTGAACATGAGTGTTAACAGGTTTTGAATAACTGCTTTTTGCTGTATTTAATTTTTTTTTTTAATTGACCATGTAGTTTTGTGTTATGAACACTGGAGCTATACCTATTTTCAGTTTTGTCAATACTCTCGGGGGACCTGTTTTTCATTAGTATTTAGTTGTATGTTTTCTATTTGTATTTAATAATTCAACCATTTATGGACATTTTGTAGCAAGCTTTCACAATATATTTCAACATTTCTACATTTCCTAATAAATTCAAAATTTTGGGGACTGTCATTCTGGGTTTTACTGTCACGTAGCTGCCATAGCTTTAACACAATATGGTGTTTTGGTAAAATGAAGAGAATGACTAATGCTAATCTTCGCTAGTTGGAATTTCTTCAAAAAGTAGTGAAGAAGATGTTTTTTACCATATGGCATCATATTTCAGCAAAAGTTAGCATTCAATGCTGTAGAACACATTCTATTGGACTGTCCTGCTGTTAATGACTGCGGCTTTTTTATTAAATGTTGTAAATGTTTTGTATTAAATTAAAAAGTGTCACCAGGACACTATAGAAAAATCGTATATTAACGTTAAAAGTCTCATCTATTAATTTGTTGTTGGTTTTGAATTGTATATTAATTAATTGAATGTTTTTACCATGAAAATAGCCGTTGTTGCTGACATGCCATTAAATAAAAAATAGATGATGATAATGAGATTTTAATGCAAATTAAAAACAAATCATTTATTAGTGTAAATGGGTCCAGTCAAATAAAGTGTTTTGAAGGGAAAAAAAACATATCCCTGTTATTGTGTGTTAAATGTGTTTAGTGGCACTAAGTGAAAAATCATGCAAGTGTTAGTGCCAGCAGAAGAATTTCTAATTGTTAAAAATAAATAATATTCTAACAGTATCTTCTGTCCGTACAGCTGTTTCAGGCAACATTCCAAACATATGGATCAGTATCCAGTATCACACTGTTTATGAGAGAGAGGGAAATCAAGCCTTGAGCCATACGAACCATATGAACGGTTTTCTCCATGTATTCCTGTGTAAATCCCTATTCAGTTTTAACATTTAAACCATATTATGGGTTAAACGCATGCTTTAGACAATAGTGAGAAATGCGCTTAGTTGTAATCTGTTTACAACTAATTCCCAGCAGGTTCTGACTCAGCACCGCAAATCAACATTTAGTGTATGGAACTAACACAATGCTTCAAATATATAATAACGAAACACAAATTACATTTCACATGAAGTAGCATTTTACTTTGAATTAATTGGTTGTCAATGAACCTTTCTGCCACTGAAACAGTATGGAATTATTCTTCATCTGGAAAAGAAGAGCAATTTACACTTGAAAAAAAGACGCAGAGAGACCATCTGTCTAAACATCTCTCCAGTTTCCCCTCCACTGTCTCTTTCTTTTCTCTTTTTTCATGTGTTCCAAAAGTTATTGGTGGGGGGTGGGCTTTCTCTTTGTAGTGAATGCAGGGCCACCTCTGAAGAAAAACACAGCTTTGCTCCTAATACATTTACTTTAGGTCTCCTAGCAGAGGAGCTGTCAGTCAAACAGCCACTGACCAGGTGGTGTGTGTGTGTGTCTGTGTGTGTTTTAAGTCTTCTGCAGATCTGTAACCTAAAAATAATTACACTGAGAGATTTGTAATTGACTTGAGTAGCAAGAGAGAGGGAAAGAAAGTGTAATCTCTAATCCTATACAAGAACTGATTTTGGTCGGTTGTTCAAACTGCTTATTTAAAATGAGTTGAATCAGTACAAGGTTTTTTAACAACTTAATTGGTTTAGGTTCAATGCATTTAATTTAAGCAATTTATGCTTGGACAACATGAATTGTGTGGAACACAGCATCATTTTTACAGTGCAAAATGAAAGAGCATTCAGTGTGTTTGTGTGTGTGTTTGTCGCAGGGTGTCCTGTGTTCCTGCAGAGAGCAGTAATTGGGAGTTGTGTGTGGAACTTGATAAAAGTGTTCACATGCTGGGTGTTTCTCGGTCTGGAAACAACTATACAGTAAGTGAAATTGTTAAAAAAATATATGACAAATCATATTACTTCTCAGTTCATGTCTTATGCGCAATGGCTGTGGTGTTGCCGTTTGCACATATGCCTGACACATTGAGTTGTGGTGCTCATGAGTGATACTAATTCAGTTCTGGCAGGTCTGTTTTATTCTCTCTCTGTTATTTGCTGACATTCCTGCCCTGTCCTAAATAGAATGGACCCTTTTCATAAGATGGTGATGATGCGTTTAATTGTCACTAGCTTCTTAAATCCAAAGTTTTTAGTTCTTTGATTAAAAAATGTATGTAAATTTATAGAGCTATAAAAGAAAAGGTTAACATACATGGGTCTTGTTTCTAATGCTAATTCTAATGTTGTTTCTAATGTTTCTAATTTAATTTAATTTTATTTTTTATTGTCAAATTAAATAATTTTATTGTTTTTTCATATGCATAAAATTTTTCCCTTTGAATTTAGTTTTTTCATATGAATTTTTTTTTGTCCATTTATTTGAATATTTTTTTTGTAATCATTGTGTATTTTGATCTGGTGGTTAAGAAAAAGCGGCAGTTTTTACTGTATTCTGCAAACAGACATTGTTCTCATAAAGTCATAATACCTCAACTGGCCAGTCCAGTTAATTTCTGTGAGAAGGCATTTTCTACTCTTTCTGTTATGGTATCTCCAGAAAGCTCCCTTGCTAGTGTCCCTGTTCTCTGAGGTGGTATTTGCATTGAAATCAATCCGTCTTTCTCTTGAGTCTAAATCACTTTAGGAGCTACGCGTCTTCCTCTTCTGTTACAGAAGGATCCTCATAAAGCAGCATCTCTCACACTTTCTCTAAGACGTCACTCACTAACTGTGTGTTTAGACACCTGTGGCCCTTCAGTCAGGAATAAAAGGAGCCTCGGGGGGTTTCAGGGGCCTCACCTGATCTCCATGGACCCTCTTCTTTCTCATTCTTACAGCTGAGATTTGGATGTGTGTTTCGCTCCCAAGACTGCACATCAAACTGGACCCCCTGCTCCAGAAAAAGGCCCTGGAGGTTCCAGTGTCCCAGCATGCTTTGGGAATGTAACCGATTATTCTGAACGGTTGTTTAGACAAGTGTTTGAGGGCTGAGGGTAATCAGTTTGACCAGAGACACTGCTTTACAGAAAAGACTAATATGAAACCCTCCACCTCCCCTAACAGGCATCAGGTGGATTTGGGCGCAGAAACTGCTGACTTGACCTTGCATGAATTCAGAAACTTGCATTCGATTTCTTAGTCTCCACTTTCTTTCACACGGATCAGTTTAGTCTTATTTCCCTGTCTTTTTCTGATACTAACTTGATTAATACATGGTCCATTACTGTCCCTCTAACTCCCACCGTGTGTGTTTTTGTTGGTTTAGGTGGAGATAGATGGAGAGAAGGTTGAAGTGTCTGGAGAATGGAACTTGGCTTCAGCATTGCTGTCCGTCACCATCAACGGCAAACACAGGACACTTCAGGTTCATAAACATACATTTACATAATCACATGTAAGAAATAATTGATTCTGGACCAATATTAAAAAGTTAGAAAGACAAGTAATGCACACTTTAAATGGCAATATTTGTGCTATGGCTCTAGTAATTGTTAGGTCCATCTGGCCAGAGGGCTTTAGAGGCCACATAAGGGTCATGGAGGTTTAGGCCCACCCAGATTGATCATTGGTCCACGCAATCCGTCAAAGCTGCAAGAATATACTAATGGAGTGGAAAGTCACTGCTAAAGCTCATCTAAACAAACATAATGTAATTATTTGACCTAATGCAATGTTAAATACAATATCCAGAGGTTATAGGGAATGTAAACATTTAATGAATGTAAACATTCAATCCTAAAGAAATTAATTTAATTTAAAGTCAGCTTAAACTAGTGGCGCAAGCTCTAGTCCAGATATGAGCTCATGTTTTGATTTCTTTGTGTTAAGTTCGTTATATAAAACTGGAATATAAGTCAGGTTATAAACAGCACCTGTTATATTCTTACTGGTAAACAATGATGATAACTTATGTTCTGGGAAATATGGTAATATAGTTGCACAGAGAACTGAAACATGTAAGATTTATGACCTTGCTTCTGGTCTGGAATCAGTTATTCAACTTAAGAAAATTATTTCATCATTTACTCATCTTCTGCTTGTTCAACCTATTTGTGTTTCTTTCTTCTGTTAAACACCAAGGAAAATATACTGAACAATGCTGGAAAAAACAGCTATTGACCTCCATACTGTTTATTTTTGTTCTTACTATGGATATCAGTGGCTGCTTCCAGCATTCTTCAGAATATCTTATTTTGTGATAAACAGAAGACAAAAGTATTAGTAAATGGTAGTTTACATTATTGAGCAAACTATCCATTTAACAAATATTTGATAGTATGTGTGTTTATTTATGCATTTATTTTGTAAGTAGGCATGTAATCAGTGTCATAATCCACAGTCAGTAGTCTTTTATTTAATGATATTTAATGTTATGCAATATAATAGCATTTCAATTTTTTTTTTATATATAACACTTTTTAAGTTTATAATACTAATCATGATTAAAAAGGAGTAACTATAAATATAGAACGGTAATGTGATGATTATGATTTTTGTTTATGTCTAGTTCATCAAACATCTTTTACTTGTAGCTAGGGCTGAGCAATTAATCGAAAAGTAATTGAAATCGACATTCAGAACTTATAATCGATCAATTTTTTTAGGTAAATTTTTTCAATTACTTTCCCTACATGTCAAGTGACCCCGCTCTGTTAAAGGCTGTGGCTGATTTCCACTTCTGCGGCCACTTTGCAGCCAGATCTAATCTCTGGTCAGGTTGGAAGATGGACTCACTGCACTACTTTGATAATGATTAGAAGCTGCGCCGGAGATATGCCTTTAGACTGCATATAAAACTTGTCAGTGAACTATGAGGCCAAATAGCCCAGCCTTACTCGTTGCATGATTACCCATATGTTGCTGACTCCCAAAAATCATATTTTGTGAAAAACTGCTTTCTTGTGCCACCTATTTGTAACTGTAATGAGGTCAGCAAACAAGTTCTGTAGACTTACAAAATGAATGGATGCACTACATTTTGGGCCAATTAGAATGAAGAATTAACCATTGCAGTGTTACGTACCTATAACAGTATATATTCATAGACACTAACACACATTATGTCTTTCTGTGAATGCAGTGCCTGTCACGGACAGCGGCTGGGGAAATCACCTTGCAGTATCTGGGCACTTCAGTAAGTCTTTAAACAAGCACCATATAGTGGCATGTACTGATGTGAGCTGTGTGTTTCCTCCTGGTATTAACATGTGTTTTCAATGATCCCATCACAAGTGCTTAGCTGAGATGCCTTGTGACCACTTGTGTTGGGATTTGGTTGAGACCCTTTCATCACGCTCTACATCACTTTTGCATGGGTGTACAATGCAGTTTACAAGTATTCATGTGGTTTAAGAGCAAGTGGCAAAGCAAAGTAAAAAAAAAAAAAGATTTTAATTATAATCTGTGTGTTTTGGCACAGTTCATCAAGTATAAATACCTTGTTTTAGTGTGCTTTCTCACAGCATATCCCATAATGATCACATGTTTGGTAGAAGGTAGGTGGTCTTTTATGGCTGGTTGAATGAATTCTATGGGCTTTAGTCGCCCTGTCTCATCTATTTTCAAATTAAGTCCCACCACCACTGTAAAAAAACAATCTGCCACATTTATGATAAAAACGATAGCTGTGGTTGCCGGAATTTAACCGATAAAAATACGGAAGGTATGTAACATGTACACACAGGGGTCATACGGTCATGAAAAACCTGGAAAAGTCATGGAATTTTGACATGGCATTTTCCAAGCCTGGAAATTTCTGTGTTGAATGCTTATTATTCTGCTATGCCTAGGTATATCCAAATATTCATTATTTAAGAATCTAATCTAATCAGCATAATAAACCTAATAATCTAATTTTACTGGGAGAATAGGGAAGTCCACAAAACTGCAATAGTGATAACCGAACAGTGAAATGATGACATTAGAATAGAATTGAACATGATTTTTGCACCTGCTGATGTCTTCATAAGTATGTGTGGGCACCAACGTAGCTCTGGTGGTTATATGTGTTTTTGTGAACATACCTTAAAATATGTTTGCATGCGTGTTCATGATCATTTTGTGGTGTTTCTCGCTGTACCTCATGCTGAGTGATACATGCTATATTATGTGACTTGCTGGGCTGCGTATCCTGTCTTTACACTCCAGTTGATTGGCCAGACGTTCACACAATCAAGCACATGGAGACTCTCACACTCCTCAGTGCGGTCAGAGAAACTTGCAGGTGTCTAAACCCAACTACAAATCAAACCAAGCCATCCCGTCATTGTTTACCCAAAGTCACCAAAACAATCAGCATCAACGTTTCGCTGGCTTAAACAAATAAACAGGGCTAAAAACACAGTAACTCTGTAAAAGACAAGGAAATGCCGGTTTCCAGACTGCACACGCGTGGGCTTCATGGGGGGTCTCTGCTTCAAAGGATTTCTGAGGGGGTTTGTTTCAAAGTTTTCCTGGGGTCAAGGCTATTATGGGATGCCTTCCGTTCATTCTGGGTTTACAGGTCAGACAGGCTGTGGTCATCTGTGCCTTTTAGGTCCACCAGAGACAATATATATATATTTTTTAACAGTTTTTGGTGGTTTGCTTCTTTCAGAAACTTAACATAGTTGTGTGTGTGTGTGTGTGTGTGTGTTTTTTTCTTCTAGAGATTCAGAAATTCTGTTAAACTTTCAGAATAGCACCTCAAAATCAATATACTACTTTAAAAGTAAAAATTTATTAGTAAGTTACCTGCAGCCCAAGTTTGCACATTGTCCATCTTAAATAGCTTGTCAGACTCGCCACATCCCAAAATATTAATAAATTGAAATGTATAAATGAACAAATTATGATTTACATGGCCATTTACTATCGCAGATATTTTACATGCAAATTTGTGAAAAAAAAGTACATTTATTTGTTTTTTTCTGTTGCAGGAGTTAAAAAAAATATATATATATTTTTAGATATATTGTATATATTTATATCTATAGTCGTATGAATTTATCATTGCATTTTAATCTCAATCAAAACAAACATTCTACATGCAATTTACATCACCAGTAGTTTTTGATTTGAAATATTTAAAGCATTGGTTTGATGTCAGATTTCTGTCAGTCTGTTCTGCACATTATCCCAGGGATGGGTTGTGGCTGGAAGGGCATCCGCTGCGTAAAACAAATGCTGGATAAGTTGGCGGTTCATTCCGCTGTGGCGACCCCGGATTAATAAAGGGACTAAGCCGAAAAGAAAATGAATGAATGAATGTTCTGCACATTAATTTCTTTTTTTGCTTTATTAACAAAAACCAGCATGTACAGTTTTATTATAGAACAAAATCACCCCAAATTCCTTAAGAAGAAGGATTAAATGAAAAAAAGAAATTAAATAAAAAAAGAAAAGAAAAAGAGAAGGTACATTATGAAATTACATACAAATATAATATACATATTTTTCCAATTGTAATTATTAACAAAAGCTGTTAAATGTACTTTTAGTACATAAAATACATGTATACGAACATTTTTATGCAAAAATGTTAGAGGAGCTTTTCTATTTTTAGAAATCACTTTTATATACATTTTAATCTTTTTTTCTAGCACCATGAAGAGAGGTTTGCTTTTCACAAACTTGGATTTGTGTATGTGAAATTTACATAATAATAAAATAAATTTTATAATAAAGCCAGGATCTTTTAAAGAGCATGTTTATAAGATACTTATAATATGTTTATAAAATAAGAAAATGTTTTTCAAATGAGCAATGCAATAAAAGCTTCAACATTCATTCAAAACAGTTGGGTATATTGGCAAGATCAAAATAAATGTGAAATTGTTTCATTAAAGCTTTCACAAATACAGCAAAGTCAATATCAATTAAAAAAAAATGTAGTAATATTTTTTTAGGGTAAACACTATGAGTTAATTGAAATTATATTTCTTTAACCTTATTTGTAATGACAAAAAAATGAGGTAATGTCTGTAAACTACTCTAGTTTACAAAAAACAACATAAGATATAGACATATTGGGCCCTATCACACACCCAGCGCAATAAGGCGCAAGACGTGTTTTCCCAAAGTGTTGCTATTTTCAGACGAGCACAACCCTAATTTTCTCGTTTTCCACCACGTTTAAATAGCAAATCCATTTGCGCCACTTTGTGGACTCATGGGTGTTCTGGTCTAGAAAAGAGGTGTGTTAAGGCGCATTGTAGGCGCGTTGCTATTTTGAGAAACTAAAATAGACTGTCAATAGACCAGCTGAAAGCAGGTCTAAAGTCCAGCCTACACATTGCTTAAAACATGCAGGATGTGCAGCAATACACAAATATCTTTACAAATGAAAAATAATTAAAGGATTAAAATATTACAAAAATTATTATTTCTATAAAAATATAGAAACCACTGTCTCCATGTCTTCTTTTTTTCTTTTGTATAATGTTGTTATTATTAGTAGTATTATTTATTATATTCATATTTATATATTTTTTAAAAACAAGCTTAGATTTGTCCACCTTTCAGGTTTTGGACCATTTGGGGCATAAGAATAAGACGTATAACTCCGTTTGACCACACTTCGATATTATTGCTCATTTATTAGTTTGCTGGAAATTGGACCTGGATTTAGAAATAGTTTTGAAACAAATCTTTGCGTTTAACAAACGAAATTAAATATGTAGGCTAATGGATGTCTTCACACCATTTCCTTATTCACGAAAGAGAAAAAGTAAAAGTCGATTAGAGGAGGCTCGTTCTTTATCCTCACACTGCAGATGCTCTGTTTAACTGTTTTCTTCCTAGGGAAGCTTCAGTTTTTACACTTACAAAGTCCGCCATGTAAATAGCAAATGCACCATGGCGGGACGCAACTGACTCTTAAAGGGAATGGGAAATGAGACTTTGATTGATTTATTGTCAAAACACACCCATAACTCGTTAAGAGAATAAGCACATCCCTGTTAGACCATGCGCCGCTGAGCAGAGCGTATTTTTCTGTTTTTATTTGAATTAATAAAATGTAACGGATCACTTACCATGAAAACTCAACTATTTACTGTTTTGGGGAGTAACTCAATAGTGTAATGCATTACAATCTAAAGTAACTTTCACCAACGCTTCATATGGCCATAAAAAGTAATCAGATTATGGCCAAGTTTGCATTCACTGTGAATGTAGCCTTCCTGTTTACAGACTTAAGGAATATTTACGCATTTTAAGAATTTTTTCCAGTGGTGTTTGTATGCAACTGTGTGAAATATCAGCTTAATAAACTAAGCAAAAAAAAAAATCAGATTGACAGTTGGCAGAAATAAAGCATGCTTATTTGAAATGAAGTCAATGGGCACGTATGGTGTACAGTTTCAAGCTTTATTTTTGATGCACATATTTGCATACTTTAGACGCTAAAATCAGCCACAACCCCTAACTCTAGAATGGGGAAAGACAGTTTTCTTTACAGCTCTTCAGTGCGTGTAGAAATGTGCAGCAGTGACAGCAGTGTAGACCCTCTGGCAGCTTTAGTCAAATATTCAGTGAAGTTTCATCATGTTTTCTGCAGCATTTCCCGCAGGTATGATTGGCTTGCAGGATGCGTCATGAACTTTATAGATGAACACCTCAAACTGAGATTCACCTATCCTTAATAATCAATATCCATCAATAATAACTGTCTGTAGCAGATGTGGATTTTTCTTTGAAACTCTGGGTCTTCCTTAATCTCAAAAGAACAGTAGACTAAAGAAATGCTTCTTTTTGACCAGTTGTAAGATCTAAAATGCAAATCACAAATGTACTGTGACTTGAAGGACATGCAAGGCTTCCCAGTGGTTTCAACTGTAAACAAAAACATTGTATTGCAGTCTCCACGCTTCATTACACAACAAACAGTGTTAATTCTAGATGCATTTTAGATAACATCATCTGCTAACTGTATAAGCATAAAAATAGATGTCCTAAAGCACTAAATAAAAATATTAGATTTAATTGTAAAGTTTACTAAGGTAATGTATAATCATGTATATATAATCGTGTATATAAATAAAATATATACTGTCCCACCAGTGATAATATACATCCATAACGCGCTGCTATTCATGTGATATTGCGTTTATACAACAGTTCAATGACATAATCGTGTTTATAAAAAAGAAAATCTAACACAAAGGCTCTAAAAACCCTTTTGTATGAGGAACTACTTTCTTCCACCATTTATTCACAACTAACGTCAGAACAGCAGAAATTGTTGCTAATTTTTCAACGTCACTTTAGAGCTAGTATTTGGATGATTCTCTAGCGTAATATCTAAAGTGATGACAGGTGATTTCAGTCACATTTTAAGATTATCAGGCTGAACGCCATTAAAAGCCTGCAGTGTAGAGACATTTCTATGTATTTCTCTGTTGCCATCGGGATATTACAGCAATTAACCCCAAAAAGCCAAAGCAAACACTGCCAGATTGCTATGTTATAAATACAGCACGACAACATTCAAAAGAGAGAGCTCAATTTAGAATGTCACTTACCTGTTTTATAATAATTTGATCAGCTGTAGTTTGAAATTACGCTGAGTTTTTCTCCTGTAAAGGCTTATTATGTGATTTCTGTCGCTATCTTGTGGCGGAACATCAACAGTCTTTGCTCTGCTCAGTATGACTGGCTGATGGATGCCGACTCGCTGTATCTCTGAAATTATAAATATTTAAAATAGGTACCATCCTTATAAATAAACTGCATAGTTGCAATTTTAACAACATTCACACCTAAAAAAAGCTTCAAAAGTGCATTATGTTGTCCAACAGCTGCAATATTAGTCAAAACGTATGAGTTTATTGATCTGCTGTCACTCTATGTGGGCGGAGTAATACACAAGTGTGAGGAGGCTGTATGAGTGCACGGCAATCAGATTAGACAACCAAACAGAACTTTTGTGTGTGTGTATGTATATATAGCTGTGTGATATTCTGTAATAACAGCACTCATACAGCCTCCTCCCTAAAAATAATATACGTTTTTAATATTTCATTTGTTTCTTCACCCGAATTTAGTGAGTTGACCCAGGTCACAGAATCACCAGCCTTCGTTTATGTGTGTGACCCGAGTTTAACAGAATGATGTAAAGCTTCCTTGCTTCAATTCCTGGAAAGCAGACATATTCCCTTCAGAAAGCTACCCAGTGATTAATGGGTGAGCAACCTTTTCTTCTATTCTAAATATAGCACAGAAATGACATCATCGCAACTGTACAGGGGGTCGTCACAATAACTAGTTGGTCAGGAAGTACTCCTGAGGGTGAGAAACTTTTAAAAGCTTTGACAGAAGACAAAAACAAAAATGCTCTTCAAGGACAGTCAAATAGTTAAAAACTACTAATGCAGCAAAATGAAATGTGTGCTGCAAAACCGAAAGTTTAGGATTCACTTAGTAGAAAACTATTCCTGAAATCCTTTTTATTCAGCTCATTTTTACAAGCATATCTTCTATGTAACACTTTACAGTTCGCATCTATTAGTTAAAGAATTAGCCCATATAAAAGGTACATTTGTGGTTCGTGTACTCACCTTCAGATGACTTTTAGAAACTGTGGTACTTTGTGATACACAGAGGTCGTATGAAATATAACAGTAAAATGAATATAATTTACAACATTATTATCTGTAATCCACTAGCACTCCAACAGTCACTGTTACTTGAAATGAGTCAAAATACCATTATACTTGATCCTATGATTCCAGGTTTTGACAACCTATTCAGCGCTCTGGCTATACTACAGTGACTAATCTAAGGAAACAGTTCTGACCAAAGACATTTTGATGATTTATGTAAAAAGGTGAGCTGATATAGGCTATTGATTACATAAACAAAGTGGTCAGTCAGTTATCTAAACGAGATATGAACTGTTAAAAACTGATTTGCTGAAGTGAATCTGATTTCCCCTTTTTGACTGAGGCACTGGATAATGTTTTTATTATTTAAATGATTTTACATTTTTGGCACAGAAGGATTGTTTCACTTCATAAGACTTTAATGTGCCAAGGGTATTAGCTTTGTTATCTCAAAAAATAATAAATGTTCTACTGGAGAAATAATGAAAAAAATCACTTATCTCGTGGATGGCCTGAGGGTGAGTAATTCATCATAATTGTTTGATTTTTGTTTACTTTTTTTTTTTACATTGATCAATACATTCCCCACTGTAGGTGTTTTTAGTTAATAAAATGACAGCAATTATTGTCAACTCTGGTATAAAATATGAAAATTAAATTTACAGATACAACATTTGACTTAATGTTGTAATTGACTACGATTAATAAAGGCAGTCATTTTTGTTGTGTTATGGTATACAGTTCATTTTAAGAATTTGAATAACTTCTACAAGCCAGTAAAACAGATGATCCAAATGTCGTCTAATGCAGTTAATTATAATACTGCAAGAACAGTTTATTAATATTATTATTATTAAATTAATTATTATTAGTAATTATTATCATTACAATTTATTAGTATTAATGTTATCTGCAAAACACTGAATTTTCGGCAACATGCTAATTCCATATCACTTTCTTAACTGGTGATTTTGTACCTCACAGATTCTTGAGACATTGGACAAATCTGCTATTAGGTTTTAAAATGAAAATATTTTCAGTTGTAACTGCTACGAGAGATTAATAATACAATGGTTCTAACAATTACCCTTCTATAATGTTAATTATATCAAATATATGGCATTTCTAGTCTTCTCACCACTTGTGTCTATGAAGGAATTAAGTTAACATTAGTCTTTACAAGTTTAAGTGGATTAAACATAAAACAATTAAGTTTCCCCTCTAAGACACTCAAGAATTGTGTTGTTTCAGCTCATTTTAATTAATAATCTAAAAGAGTTTGTTTTATCAAAAGCAACATTGTTCTTCAATGACACGTGCATGTTTTTTACGATTTCAAATTTGTATCTCCAGTTTTCTTTTGTCAACACTGAGAGAAATTCATTTAAATTTCATAAATTAGCCATGAAGGGGCAGTTGTCACTCTTACGGGTTCCCAAACTTTTCAGCCCGCGACCTCCAAAACTGCAATGCCAGTGACTCACGACCCCTAACATCCTCTGGTTATAACTATATAAACCTTACACACCAGCGCACACAAAGGCTCAAGTCTATTCATCATTTAATTGTGAAGAACGCCACTTGGAGATCATCTTCGATGTTAAGTTGTGGCCTGTATTAATTTTTAATGTACGAGAGTGCTGTAAAGGTGTCAACGTTTAACCTGGTGCTATAAAATCAATTTGCAGTGTCTTTAATCTTACTGAATCACTCCAGGGGTCACAAAAAATCGAAAGGCTGATGGCTTTTTTATTTGTATGTTATTTTTTTAAACTATTTATTTTAACTAGTAACTAGTTTTTTTAACTTTTAACTAGTTATATTACATTAATGTACGTGTACATTTTTTTAAACTATTAACTACAATATTTTTCTTGATTTCCACATTTTTGGAAATCACCAAGAGACCCACCCCACCCCCGGCCCCTACTTTGGGAACCACCGCTCTGCCTTTTCCACAGTCCACTGCTTAAAGAAGTACTGATGCTGATGGTAAATTATCCTGTCACAACCTTGATATGTCAACGCAGTCTTCCAATTTTGTAGAAAATGTAATATTTTTTTAGCAGATTTTTTTCTCCTTGATGCAAGTTGCATTAGCATTTAGCATTAATCGAAAAACAAAATGCCTATTACATAAACTTTATGTTTTGTAATAGAACATAACCTATATATGAATTGTGAAAAAGCTTTTCAGTCAATTTTTTTTTTCATTATTTGCAGCACTTGATGGATTCAGTGTATTTGATGGTTTTCCACCACTGTCAGATGATGTTTGTTTGTTTGTTTTGTCTGTTTTCTCATCGAGATTAAGTAATGGCAAGGTAAGCTTGTTACATGAAATACAAACATGTCATTTAATTCATTTAAGTACAATTTTTTCATGTAACTTCAATTTTGCACCTTGTTTTGCACCACTTCTCGAATCTGTGCCTTTAAAAAAACTATAGGCTGAAATATGTTTTGGTCAAATGTAATTGATTGCCTACATTTTAGTACAACACTTACATACAACACTTACAAACATACTCTTTGAAAATGTTTGTATACGTTTTTTTGTTTGAGTTGTGTTACTGATGCTCTGAAATTTGTCTTGGAAGTAATAACCCTCATTGTACTCAAATCCCCTTCTCACATCCTTTAGTGTCATTGGCCTGTTCTTTATGTGACTGTATTAATTAGCTCTTCATTTGCTCTGCAGGCTGTTATGAGCTAATGGCTCTCCATTAGTGTCTACATGGAGAGCGGAGGCCTGATGCTTTGGCGTACTGCAATTACTCTGTCTGTCTGTCTGTGTGTCTGTGTGTGTGTGTGTGTGTGTGTGTGTGTGTGTGTGTGTGTGTGTG
>CAIGQQ010005934.1:1638180-1665819 GCA_903798035.1 Danio albolineatus | reverse complement strand
TTTCAGATTTAAGCCTTAGCTGGACATTTCACTTCACTTAGAGCTGTGTTACACACTGCATGCAAGCTCATATTCAAAAACCCATAATAGGGGCTCTTTAATATTGACTGAAAAATGAGTTGATCACTGCAGCTTGACATAATCAAAATACTTAAAGGAATTTTCATAGATTTTGTAACTGTTAAAGCAGTTGCGAATTGTATTGGTTTAAATACTTGTTTGTTTTTTGAATCAAAATGATTGGAGCAGTTGGGAAAACAAATGAGCCGTTTGTGCTTAGTTGCTGACACTCCTGCTTTATTAAGCGTTAAAGTGAGTCCCCCAAGCAGGTGTTCATTAAATGATCTCCTTTCCTGTTCCCCAGAACAATGAAAGCGATACAAGGTTAAAAACAAGAACAAATAAGGGCAGAGTTTTCCATATTGAGTCAACTATTCCTTCAAATGACATGATTTGCATTTGTTAAAGCTGACAGTGCACTTCAGAGTGACAAAATGAGTGAGTGTACGTGTCGGTGTGTGTGTGTGTGTCTGTGTGCTCATGTTGCAGTCAAGTTGAATGGAATTTGTCCGGAGTCAGTTTATTAATGACTTGTATATGATGCGCAGACCAACTGGCTCCAGCTAATATATCTGAGCCGTTCCAGTAAAACATCTCATTCGCTCACTCAGCCACGTCATGCACACAAGAGCACTGCAACGAAGAGCTCTCACACTGATTAGTCACCGCACACACACACAGAGCAGTGACGTCACACCTGATTTCAGCACTTCTGCATAGATAAGACAGAAATTAGTCCTTGTGGATGGAAGGAAACGGCAATTCCTCAGTGCTCGCTTATTTCCATAATCCATTTCCCTAATGGAGAGTTTGATGGATATAAACAGAGATTTCTTTTATTGATTTTTTTCCCCTCCTCCCCTCTTGCGTTATGGCCTGCTTTGTTCATTTGTTAAGCGTTATCACTTTTCTAATGCACGCGCCTTATGAAATATTACAATATTCCCCTGCTCTTTGCGCTGAGGTCAATTTATGTACTAGACCTGCAAGATCTGTGAAGTTAATAAATATGTGGAGGGAAGCTGTTCTGTGAGTCATACGTTGTTGTTTTTTTTTCACAATGTTATTAGAAAGTAGTTATTGTGAAATACCTGATGTGTTTTTTTTGTTGTTGTTGTTGTTGTTGTTGTTTGTTTGTGGTAAAGGTTGCAGAGGGACAGGAGATCTGTGTGATTGAAGCTATGAAGATGCAGAACAGCATGACCGCAGCCAAGACGGCCAAGGTGAGCTCAATCAAACATACACTTACTGATACATAATCCTCTTCACTGCTCTGCGCATCAGAAATCGATATGACATAAAGAACATGCACTTTCACATACCTCAGCTGCATTATAATAGCCAACAACACCATGAGACAGAGACAGAAAGAGAGAGACAGTGAGGGGCCACAGTCCATTATCCACACTTGTACTCTTAGCAGACCACTCAGCTTCTGTGAAAAGTCTCTCCCTTCTTGTCAGAGGTCTGAAACCAGATTGCGGTCATGGCGTTTATGGCTCCTTTGATGGACGGTGGGAAATTTGTTCGACGTCATGCTAGGGTTTTAATAGTCGATAAGAAGAATACCATAAAGAACTATTATTGTTATTTCCAATGAACGTTTCATTTAAAATTTTATTTCAGCTAGTTGCCAAGCCGATTCCTCATTAAAATCACTAAAATATATAAACAAAATGACTGTTTAACTTTATGAACTAAAACATAATTCAAAATTATAGTGAAAGCTTTAATCGTGTTTATGTGATACTAAAATTCTGGTCACACTCATGGTTCATTAGTTAATGTTAATTAATGCATTTGCTAACATGAACAAACAACGAGCAATACATTTACTACAGTATTTGTTCATGTTAGTTAACGTTAGTTTATGGAAATTCAGTTGTTCAGTATTAGTTCATCTTAACTCACAGTGCATTAACTAATGTTAACAAGCACAGATGTTAATAATGCATTAGTAAATGTTCAATTATGATTAAAAAATGATTTGTTTATGTTAGTAAATACATTAACTGATGAACCTTATTGTAAAGTTACCAAAATACTTTTGTTTTATGCAGTTTAAAGGCCTTTCACACTGAGTATAGTGCAGTGCAGCATTACTTACTTCCCGCAAGATTCTGAAGTGTGCATCCGATGAATGGGAGTGAATCGACAACTAACGCGGGTAGATCACGTGAGAATGACAAAAGGTGGATGAAGTACATCCAAATTCCCTTCATACTTGCGTTTATACTTTATAGAACATACGTTTCTAATGGTTGTGTAGTAAATTCAAAAGCGGATGTAGTAACTACTCGAGTAGTAAGCGATTTCAGACGCAGGTTATGAGATTGGTTTTAAACAAAAATAACAATCTTAACACCATCAAGTGCTACAATTGTAATTTAAAGTGCTTTTGATTATATAAAGGGTAGACATGAATGCTACCAGCTTAAAGGCATAGTTCACACAAAAACTATAATTCTGTCGTCATTTACTTACCCTTCACTTGTTCAAAACCTATTTGAGTTTGTTTTTTCTTTTTTCAAAAGGGGATCATTTGAAAAATGCTGGTTTCTGGAACCCACTGACCTCCAAATTAATTCTATCTACAATGGAAGTCGATGGGTGCCCGCAGCAAGCATTATTCAAAATATCAAAATAGAAGAACTGATATCGTCATAGTAAAATATCTTTAATTTAGCTTCATGTGTCATCGCTAGAAATGCTTCTCTGTTGCTTATGTAGAACTCAGAATGAGGAAACAGGACACAGTTTTCCAGAAGAGCAGGAGTTATGATCGCATAATTGACCACGATCATAAATTAGCATTCTCTGACTCATAACACATGTGCAAATGAAAGAAACGGATGCACAGAGCCCTGTATGCTGTTTCAAGTGTTCAGATTGCACATTTTACTGGACAATTAACAGAAATATTAATATTTAGTGTACTAAAATATGTAGTAAATTTAACATTAAATATGTTACAGTGATACAGTGATACAGTGATACAATAATGAAAACAAGGACATTCACTGCGTTTTCCTTTCCTGAGTACTTTTTCTTTTTTTTAAAGAAGCACCAATGATCTTGCTCTCTTGAATAGCTCCAGTGGGAGCTATTGTTTTGATTTAAGACTCATTGCAATGTACATTCACACCGCTTATTCATACTCTGTGTGAAAGACTGTTTACTATGTTTTCTTCTTATAAAACTTAACGGTTGAAGTAAATTTTAGAACGTTTACAGTGGGTAAAATAAAAATGACACACGTTTCTATTTTTACTAGATGTCACTAACAACCAAAATAATCCATACATGCAAAGAAAACAAAACTAATTAGTGTAGAAAATAAGCTATCAGTAATAAAATTAAAATGACACATGGAAAAAGTAATAATCACATGAAGAAAGGGACTATAAAAAAGCATGGAAAGCCCAGACAGCAGCTGAAATCTCTCCGTAGTTCAAATGCAGACCTGCCCCTCATCTGTGTAAATTAATGTTAGCTGCTTCAATCCAACATCTACATTGCCAGGAAAATGTAGATGAAACCAGCGAGGACATTTCAGCAAGACAATGATCATATACACAGCCAAGAAACTCTTGCTTGGTTTTAGAAAAAAGAATAAAGCTGCTAGAATGGCTCAGCCAATCACATGACTTGAATCCAACAGAAAATAAGAACTAATCATCAGAGTTTAAGAGGCGTCTTGAAGCTTTCATTACTAAACAGTTTTTTTTACACATAGCATTAAACACATTTAAGTAGTTCAGTATTTCTTCATGTGCTATTCCATTGTTATTACACACAACTATTTTTATGCTTTGTTTTGATTTGTTTTGTTTTGTTTTGTTTTTGAATTGGTTTTTTTTGCCAACATTTGGTACAATTTCATGCCAACAGCTTCTTTAGAAATATATTTACCAGGAAAAGGTATGACGTGTTCAGTAGTTTGTAGGCTGTATCTGAAATCACCCATTATGCTAGTGGCTCTCTACTAAAGGGCCTCGGCAAACATCCAGGGGGAACCAAAAAAGAAAAAAGATGTGCATTAAGTAAATTAAAATGCTACAAAAATAAGATTTACAACTTTAAAGTGACATCATGTTTTTTAAAGTGCGTATCAGCTTGAAAGCACTTGAAGATGAAGCTGAATGCCGTATACACTAAAGCGGCTTATAATATTCTTTAAACTGAATATTAGAAATCCTAAAGTATATTTATCCATGTTAAAACTATATCGATTTTGAAAAAAAGAAGGTGTAAGACATTTTTGCACTTTCACGGTAGTAAAATGAAAACAAAATATCCCAACTTGAGATCCTCTTTTTGTGATGCAGTGAATCCAGCACATCCTGGTTTCTCACTGCAGAGGCTCAATTCAAATCAAACACCCTTTCCCAATATTAGACTACTTTACAAATATTGGGATAAGTATGGAAAAAAATATGGTTTATATCACTCAGCCATACACAGAAATAGGGGGTGATTTTATATGTCCACCAATAGAAACTTGATATCATCTGCTGGTGAAAATTACCTGTGGTTTTGCTACATATAAAACTAAAAAGACTAGTTATTGTGAAACTTTGATGACCATAATTTAACAATTTTAAACACCCAGTTAGATGGCACATTAAACCCGTTGGGAAACATTTTACTTGAAGGAGTGTCATGAATTGTCATATAACTGTGACATGACAATTAATATATTTTATTTTTATGCATTTTCAGATTTTATGCATGCTTATGACGACTGGCATTAAATGTCATTTGCTCAGATATGTCCTTTTTTTAAAATGCAAATGTGTTTGAGATGTTTTTCATGACATTATCAAGACATAACTTTTGTCATAAATCTGTCATAAACATAATTTTCATTAAACCAATATAAACGTGTCATGAATTTCAAAACAACGTCACTAATATTTTTTCTTGAGCTCAAATGCAGTCGTAGATTGAATTTGTTATTAAAGTCCCAATGACCTGGAAGCTGTGATTGTTTTTTATTATTTATTTTTCCGTATTGTGATGCAGCTCCTAGAGAAACTGAATTTTAAATGAGCAATCAGTGGGCATTTTCTACCTCAAGCTGAATGGATGCAGTAAAGTAGGCATTTCATTCAGAAAGATCAGGAAATGGGTTGGAAACAGGACACCTCCTGCTCACTATTTCTGTATGTCAGTTGGACAGTTGGAGCAGCGTGGTTATGTTAGCCAAGCCCAATACCTCAAAATCACATCATCTGATATATTAACTGAATACAAACAGAAAGTGCATTTTCAGATTTCAATTAAAGATGAAAAGGGCAAACTTTTTTTCCCCCCTTAATAGCATGCACAGATGAATTGTTCATCACAAAACTAGCAATGTGAGTTAACAAAATCATATGGTTAGGTTTGATTTCTTGGGAACTTCAAAATGTCATTAATATCAACAATGCTCTTCTAAAATTATTTAACGTAATCTCAAATTCAGTTTGTGTCACTGAAAAAGGTTCTTGACACTATTATAATGGCTTCATGACAGTCATGTTTATGACAGATTTATGACAAGTTATGTTGGCTTGGTAATTCCAAGTTGTCATGGCAAAAAACAATTACAGGATGTAATGTATTTCTCAACAAGTTGTCATAACAAAGATATGACTGAATGAAACATAGTGACAGTTGAAATGAGCATGCATAAAATTCAGTCATATATATTATTTATATATATTGCGACTATCATGTAGTGACTATATATGTGTGTGTAAGATGACAGTTATTTTTGACTGACACATTGACGTTAAAATACAAAATGGTTCTTTCTGCATTGTCCAGAATAATATGCAGGAAGGAAGAGACACTGACAGGGCCATGTGCAAATATCGTTTTGATTTTCTAATCAAAAACGTCCCATCACATAAAAATCTGTCTACATGCTTACATTTATTTATTTATTTATTTATTTATTTTGGTTTTCACTACAAATTATTCCAAAATTGGCTCTAAATTGGTAAAATTTAGAAACAGCCCTTTTTAAATGTGGAACTATTAATGATTTTTCCCTCCGCTATTTTTCTGCAAAACCGTGTGTGTTTGACTGAATGAACGCGAATAGCTTTTTCTGATGCAGAATGGTTGGACGTTTCTCAAATAACTGTGTTTCTGTTCAGGTCAAGAGCGTGCATTGTAAAGCTGGAGATACCGTTGGAGAAGGAGATCTACTGGTGGAACTGGAGTAACAGATCTCATCTGCAAGCTTTGAAAAGGCCATCAGTTGCTGTGGATGAGGAAACAAAGACACTAATAGAGTAGATGGAACATTCCTTCACATCTTCTTTGTTCCCCTGTGGTCTCTTTTCTACATTATGACTAATACATCCATCTCACTGGAACTCTGCTTTATTCCAGAGAAAGAAATGTCAAAACGCAAACATTCTCTTGTGCCTTGGCCTTCCGTTGGAGGTTTTCCTGTTTCACATGGAACCAACCACAGTTTGAAATCATTATTTGTGATTGTTTTAACGTATCTTTAAATACACTCAATGAAAACAGTTGACACACTCCTTCCCCTTCACCTCAGTGCACATATAGAATTGTTCAGGGGAAGTGCTGTGAATGTTGTGCATTGCTCCAACTCAGTTGTTTTAATGATTAGGTTGTCGTATGCAATGATTTTTTTCTGTTACATGATTATGCAAACACAAGTGTTAATGTATATTTTTCATCTACCAATCACCATCAATCCCACGCTCGTGTATATTTATACCACAAATTCTGTCATCAAAAGCATTAAGTTGGTCAGGATAATAATAGAACTAGATTAGTTTGTGATTTGTTTCTGCACAAGCTGGGTTTAAGTCTGTATGTGCACTATAGAGACAGTGGATTTGTTTCAACAATTGAAAATTGTTTTCAAAATGGAGAAACCCAGAGGAGTGGACCATTAAAAGATGGGGAAGGAAGATATTATTATTAAAACTACCAGACAGCTGTGATCAGGCTTGGATATTGGTGCTGGTTCCTGTTTATGTAGCACAAAGCCACTTACTGTCTCTATTTGTATTGAGAAAATGGAATAAAATGGGATTAATGTAAACATTCCAAGTGCTGATGATTGCTTGAAACCTCCAGGCTTGGAAAGGGGAATCAATTGGAAAGCATGAAATGCATTACTGAAATTAATGATTTGATTGAATATGCTGTGTGGCAGAAGGAAATGATGCCGTCAACACATTTCTCTCTTTCCAGAAGACAAACAGACAGCGTTAAACCGGTTTGATTTGTCTTTTTTTAATGTAGCAACCTTGTTTTCTCGCACATATTTAACAAATGTAAACAAAATAAGTCAGTTGACCAAGATTTGCCTCAAATTGGGCGACTTGTGTGGTAGTTTTGATGTACAAGACTGTCAATGATCAAATGATTGATCTTCCTTTAAAAAAAATTGTAATTGTAAAAGGAATAGTTTGATCCTTCAATATCCTTTTTGGTTTGTTAAGAAACATTTGGACTTGCTTTTTGTTGCAAGCGGCACGCTTAAATTAATAACAGGATTTTATCTTAAAATACGACCTGAAGTAATCTGAAAATGAGTTGGTACCTCCGGCACTGAGCTGTTTTAGTTCAGAAGAGTGTCTGTCGGTGTAGAAACTGGATTGCATTGTTGAATTTGTGCTTCAGAATGCACAGCTCTGACTGTGGCCTTGAGCTGACAATAAACTCACACACTCGCGCGCACACACTCACTCTTCTCTGACCTTTCTGAGTGGCTCACATACTTTGCAGTATGCAGCATTATGGCCATAATCGTTCCTGCAGCCACTGCGAAAGAAAAAAGTAGTTTGGTTTCCTTCAATACTGTAAAAACTAGAAAAGACAAACAGCTTGAACCCAGACAGCAGTGCAGCGAGTAACACTGTTTAATTCTGCTCCTTAGATCCTTTTCTTGAATTAAGTCGCATGCAGGAATTGAAGTGTAAACGAAGCCTCAGACTGTAGTAACTCTCATGACCAGTTCACGATTGCTGTTGCTGGTCTGTCCACGAGGCTCCTGTTGCCTGAGGTGGCTGAGGAGATGAAGGATGTTGTAAGCACAGTGGTGGTCTGGCAGAGAGGGCTGCCCGTTGCTAGGCTCAGACGAGTCCTGCGGCTCTGTCGTGGCACCTGCTGCCGGTGGGACGGAGTTTGTGGTGGGGGTGACGGTGCCCACTGCAGCTGCTGCAGCTGCAGCCATGAGGGAGGATGTGGAGGTGGAGGGTTCACCTTCAGGGCCACTTTGTCCCATTCGGTGCGTCAACGGCAGAGAGAGGGTCCGGAATGTTGCACCAGTCTTCTGGTGGTCCTCATTGTCTTTGACCTTGTCGTAGTTTAAGACTTTCCACTGCTGATTGACAGCCTGCCAGCGGTTAAAGATGCGAAATACAGACGGTCCTTCGTGGACGATCAGAGCTAAAAGAGAAGAAGATGATGAATTTGTTAATTTACAAAATAAAAGTTTGTATTTACGGGAAAATTATTAGCCATCCTGTGAAATGTTTATTGTTTTTCAAACATTTTCCAAGGATATTTACACAGTAATTCACTTTTTCTGTTTGTTTGGCTAGAATATATATATATATATATATATATATATATATATATATATATTTTTTTTTTTTACATAGCCCCTTAAGAATGTTTTTTTTTTTTTTTTTTTTACTACAGAGCAACCCGCTGTTGTGCAATGACATGCCTAATTAACCTAACTTGCAAAGTTAACCAAGTTGAAACTAGAAATTATACTATATTCTGAATGTAAGTATCTTGGAAAATCACAAGTAACTGTTATGTACTGTTATCATAGTAAGAGAAATTAGTTATTAGACAAAATATATAAGGTATTAGTACTAATATCTAGTGCAAAAGTACAAATGATATTAGTTATTACTAACCCCGTCAGTCCTACACCACCCAACCCACTTCGAACTGAGATCGAACCAGCAACTCTTCGTACGGGAGTCGGTTGCTCTAACAAGGAGGCTGAAGACCATAGCCTCTAGCGTCTGTCACTAGAGCACCTTTTAGAGGTCAGAGGAGTGAGGTTTACCTAGCTGTCCTCTGCTACACGTATGCATAATCAATATGCGCTGTGTGCTATTATGCTATTAAGTTGTTGTTTTTTTTTATCGTTTGACAACACTATATTAGTGTCAGTTTCCAAGTGGTGTCTTTATAGATGTATAGCTGCATATGTTTCTCTGGATTTACAGTTTCTAGATATGCCTTAGTAAAACATACTTTATGCTTTGCTCTGTAAAATACAGATGACATTTCTTATAAATTATAAATAGAAATGTTGTCATTCAGATCATAAAATGACAATGGTTAAAATGATGGTTAAAAAATATTACTTGTATATTACATAAAGTATATAAGGTCAGCTGAAATCAACCTAATTTCACCATAATGTTCCAGAAGTTATGATAACAAATGAATAAATGGAAGAGTGAGTTGAGTTCATACTGTGATAAAAGAACATGAGACAAATGCTGCCCTCAGTTGACAGGATGCATGTTCTGTTACATAAAGCAACGCCATGGTCAACAGTAAATACAAGGAAATTTCATTCTGTACTGTTGGGTGGATCAATATTGACCAAAGTGTTCCAAACAAGTGTGAGCTAATTCATAGCTCGAGTTATCGTTCATACTTTAGAGCCTCGCAGATAAACCTCTGCAACATTTGGAAATCTTTTATTCTCTTGATGAATACTCGTACTTTTGTGGACTTCTGTTTCCCAGGGTTACTCGCAATCTCACAGTCTATTTACACATCCAAATGTCATTTTTCAAAGGCCATTATGACATTTTACATCAACGACAAGCTAACTGAATTAACGTTATGGTAACGTTTAAGTATGTGTTTGTTCAAAACTGCAACATCAGTTCTGTTCAAATGGTGCACCAGTTTTTAGCATTTAATCGGTTTTGGCAATTCAAAAGCTCTTAAATCCTGCATAATTCTGTTATTAGTAAACAGTGTATGCCTTGAGGCTCCAAGGTTAATACACACATTTTATTCTACACCAGGAAAACAGTTTAATTCAGCATTTTTATTGCAAAATTTAAAATCCTAACTACCTCATATAGACCCACACGGAATCTGCGTGCAAAGATTTCTGCAGATTTTTAGCCCATCATTGATTCTGTTTATTTACTTGTGTAAATGTGTGTAAATTTATATTTATTCAGTTTTCAAATTAATTTCAGTAATAATATTGACTAATATGAAAATATTCATATGATTTATTTACAATACAGTTTGTAAAGTACTATCTTTTAATAGATACTTTATACTTTTTATTTCGTATATTAAGGTTTTAGTTATGATAATCCCAAAATCATTCTGCATTAATCCGCAGATTTTTTTAACAAAATACTTCACAGAAATAGCAAAAAATGTCCACAGATTCCGTCTGGCCCTACTCATGTCTAATGAAAATGTGCAGTGTGCAGGTATTTGGTAAAGGGTCAGTTTGATTTGTTTCTTTTACACCTCGGTTAAACATTATATTGGTTTCTTAAGAAGCACATGTACAAAGACAGGAATGATCTGCATTCATTTTTTATTTGACAGTGGGTTCCCCTCTGAACATTTGAAGACTGTCTAGATTTTTCCATTTATACACATAAGCTACTATCTTCCCTCAGTTTCACTCTCTGAGCTCTGATGTCAGTGAGGCTCAAATTCTTTTTTCAAAACAAACTCTCAGCGACTGTTAGATTACGGAGGTTTTTTTCTGTGTGTGTAGTTGAAACTGATCTGAGAAGGCTGTGAAAGGCTAGTGCTCTCCCTCGAGCCCTGAGGTTCTCCTCTCACAATCAATGAGACAGACCACTAACAGACGTTCTCACTGTACTCTGCAGACCACTAAAACAAGCAAGAGTGTGAGAGGGTAATAATAGCCCATAGGTTTCAATTGACTTCTCATACAACAGCCTCTACCTAAGTCAAACCTCTACCCTTACAGTAAACACACTCAAGAAAAAAAACACACCAGCTTTGCATGTGTATTCACGTTAAAGCAATAGTTCACTCAAAGATTAAATGTCTGTCATCAAACTCACCCTTCACTTCTCACAAAACTGTTTGGTTTTAATATTTTACAGGTGGACTCATTTAATAAAGCCCACAATCCTTATCATTAAATAACAGTAGTGTTCAGTGTCCATTAATGCAAGCTGAAATTACAGGTGTTTGAATGTTATTGTATAATGATGTCTCTGTACACTATTGAAAAAAAAAGCTTACAGGAGCAAACAATTTTGACCTTAAAAGGTTTTTTTTTATTATTAAAAACTGCTTTAATCCTAGCCAAAATAAAACAAATAAGACTTTCTCCAGAAGAAAATTTCCTTGCTCTGTTGAATATCATTTGGGAAATATTTAAAAAAGGAAAAAAAAAATTCAAAGGGGGTTTAATGTTCTGATTTGAACTCTATATATGTATCCACTCTTTGTATAACTCTGAGTTACTTTTTAGTTGACCATCTTTGTTTCTCATCTGTCTCCTGTTTTCCTTACTGCAAGCTAGCTCAGTAAAAAAAGAAAGAAAGAAGTTACACAACAAAAAGAAGCAAACACAACACATATCTGGAAGTATTTGCACTGCTTTGGCTTTTTCGGGGTTAATTACTGTAATATCTCAATTGCAACAGAGAAATACTGAGAAATGTCTCTACAATGATGACATTTCATGTCGTTTAGCCTTATGATCTTAAAATATCAGGAAAATCTGAAAACAAATCAGAAAATGTTTTGTCATCACTTTAGATATTACGCTAGAGAATCATTCAGATACTAGCTGAATGATTCTAGCATTCAGCTAGCATTTTCTCATAGAAAATGGCGTTGGTGAATTGCAGCAGTTTCTGCTGTTCTGACGTAAGCTGACAAACACAAATCACCCAAACGCTGTGGTGCTTTTTGGTGCAGTATATAGGTTTGACACCTAGTGGTTGAGCTAGGTATTGCATTCCTGGAGCAAAACAAACGCAAGCGCAGAAGCGAGTTTGATGTAACCACTTTTTCCTTCACCAGAGTTCAAAGATTGCCACTTCCAAAGCAACGCTCATCAAACTATTACTGTTGTGTTGGACTTTAAGCTTCTCTGGACCCATCGCGTCAGTAATGGACCACAAACATACACACACACACACACACATCTCCTCCGGGTACATAAGCTGTCGCTGAAAGAAAGTGAAACTGCTGAAAAATTAAAAACCAAAAATGACATGATTACATAAAAAAAAAAAAATCAATTTGTGGATAAGAGTTCGATTCTTATGTGAAACTGTACAGGGGAGAAGCCAGTTGAGTTTATAGCAAAATATTTGTTTGCAATGTTTGCATGTCCTTTACGGCATAATTCATTCAAATAAAATTCATTACAAGTTGATATAAAAAAGCATCTAAATTGTTTTGCATTTTGTGATTTTTTTTATTTTATATTTTTCATTTTTTTAGTTGAGTAAAAATCTACTTTCCTTTCATGTATTAGCAAATATTTTGCAGTGTTTGCGTGTCCTTTACTGCATAGAATTCATTAAAATAGAAGTAAAATAACATTCATGACAAGTTGATTTAAAAAAGCATTCTTTCGGTTGAAAAAAATATTTTCATTTTATATATTTTATCATTGAAGATTTATTAAAAACAGTGTAAAAATCTCGTCTCGTTCTCGTGAACCCAATCTCTTGTCTCATGGGGTAAGCGTCTCGTCACACCCCTATAAAAGCCTGATTTAAGTCGTGTTCTAAAACAACAGCCGGTGTTAGAAAGAATATTTTCATATTAAATGGAGTATGTATATATAGGTTCAAATAAAACAAGTAATTAAATAAATGCACGAAAAGGGTATTATTTATTATTATGGTCAACACACTTAATGAAAGGGTGCCATATCTCGTAGATCTGTTTTCCTGATCTTCTTAAAGAATAGCTAATCTTTTCGAGGTAGAGACAAAACAACATCTCACTATATCACTGAATGAAGATGGGTGGGAGGGGATTTTACTATTTGAGTAGAATTGCTCTATGTGCTAATAAAAGGAAGGCAAGCATTTTACACTTTGATGCAGATACCGTAACTCCTTTAGAGTGACTCCAAATAATGCCACAAGTAATTCAGCCTCTAATCTGTATTGATTAGCCAGAGAAAGAGCGCCAGTAACTCTCTAATTGAGGACAGGTTCAAAATGTGTGCATTAATATAACGTCAGCATTAGAAACCGGTTTGAGCGTTGCGTTCTGTTAAACACTAAAGAAGACATTTAAAAAAAAAATTTAATCTGTGAACCAATTACTTTCATTGTGATTGTTTTTCCTACTAAGGTGCCTTTAACATATCATGTCTAAAACTATGTGGAAAACATGTAGTGCACCAGTTGCTCCACCAGTTACCCTTCATATGGGAACTCCGACGTGTGTCTGAATCTCAGACAATGGGAGTTGTCAGACGACCAATCACTTCTGAAGATAAGAAAATGGGCCAATGAAATGCTAATTGAATTGGCAGAGCTTTGCTCCACAGCTGAACCTGATGAGCTCGTTAGGGCTATATCAGTCAGCTGCGGAGGAGCTCCTTCAGAATTGTTGCTTCAGACCCGATCACACGAGACTGAAGACACGCTATCTGCCAAACCTGATTTCATGATTGAAAACAGTTTTACTCACCAGTGCGGGGGAAGACGCAACAGCGGCAGTCGATCTGGGATTTCCTGTCCCCTGGGCGTTTCGCTGGTGTGCACAAAAGAGCAGTCTCCATTTAAAGAGGCAGATTCCCTAAGAGAGCAACACAGTCATCAATGTCTTTTTCAAGACCCTTGACTGTGCGTTTCTGGATGCGGTGATTCCTATCTCCGGATGATGGGCGCGGGTATTGCATCACAGGCTGAGGGTCCAACATGTTGATGCGGTGCCCGCGGACAGCTCATGTTCTCACTGTGAGGGCATGGCTGTTGCACGGCTGAGATCGCGGCTTCAGCCACCCCTGTTGCTCCCCGTGAAAACGGTTAGCACGTGGGCAGATCTGAGGATCACAGTGGGGGCTTATCCGTCACCTTCGGGCTTGCGGACCCCCCACTCCTCCAGCATGCCCCATCCAGGCTTCGAGTGGTTGTGCGGTTCATCCCCCAGGATGCCCGCACCTCCGCTTGATGACACCAGAGATCAAAGGTTCATCGCGACATCGGAGGGCAAGCTGTTATGCTCAGATGACGGACCGGGCGCGCATTGCATCCTATGGGATGCAATGCGCTGTCATGGTTCTTGAATCCGACATAATAGCTGCGCTTCCTGGGCTGCTTCGGTGGTGTGGCTGGAGATGGCTTGTCCCCCAGTCCCACTGCCGGACTGACTAGAAGGTGTGACGTGCGGGCTGATGTAAGATGAATCTTCCAGCTCCCGTCCCCTTCTTCCCAGGGGCGCACAGCGAGCACACACTGGCATAGAGGGCGTTTTTCTCCGCCCGATCCGGGTGCGCTTCCGCCTTCACCTCCCCTGATGGCGAGGCGGCCAGGGGTACGATGCTATTCCCCAGGTGGTGGGCGTGCAACTGAGGTCGCGGCAAACCCTTGCATTAGGGCGAGTCACCCCTGATGCTCCCTGCTAAGCGGTTAGCCCTCGAACAGACCTGAGGGTTACAGTGGGGGCTCATCCGTCACCTTCGGGCCCGCGGACCCCTCGCTCCTCTCTATGCACTCCGATGCCATTTGGAGGGGTAAGCTGAGACCCTCGTCCAAGGCGGGTGGGTTATCTGTGTCCTTCGCAGCCAGAGCCCACACTGCTGCGGGCCATGGCGCTTCTGCCCTGCCCCACGGCCTCCTGGCTGTGCTGCACGGGGGCGATTCTTCCCCAGGCTTATGCAAAAGCACTGCACAGCGATCGACTATGCTCTCATGACCTTTAAGTCGATGGCCACACAGTGGTCCGGAAATGCCACCCTGGCTTACCCTGGCAAATATGTACTGCGCTGACAAAGTACGCTTTCTTAGTGCACCCGTATCCCAGGCAGGCCTCCTCGGCGACGCTGTCGGGGACTTTACCCAGGAGTCCTCGGTGGTGAAAGTTCAGCCGTGCGTGATTGAGCGGATCTTCCTTGGTGGGCTCAGAAAACTGCTCTCCCCATAAGACCCGCCCGCGCTGGCTGTTCGTCGCCGAGAGCGCTCTTCCCGTGGTTTCCGAATGGGAAACTGAAACCCGCTGGGAGTTGACGCTCCCGTCACAGGTCGCCGTTAAATCCATGCTTGGATCGCGAAGCGAACCTGAGATGGGCCACTTGGAGAGGAGGAAAACTGTTCTTTCCCCGGTGGAGGCCGGGGCTTTTCCGCGAATAAATGTAGCGATCCAAAAATGAGCTGCTTTTCCTCCCTCTGAGTGTGGAAGCACAATGGCTGCCAGCATGGGACGCGCTGCCTTCCAGCTCTCAGCCTTGGTGCACTTCGCCATGGGCTCAAGGGTGCCAGAGGATGAGCCCTCTCTCACTCCTCCAGCCTCTTCGCGGGATCCTGGGAGGAAGGTAAGAGTCAATCTCTTATTTTCACCTCTTCCTTGGGACGCTCCGCTTCCTGGGGTGAGCACTCCTCATCCCGAAGCTGCCTCTCCGCGGGTGCGTCAGCGAACTTTCGGTGGTGCTGCTCGTTCGGGCTCTGTCAGTTTGGTTAGCGCTGCTCAGCCCGTTGTAGTAGCCCACACGGATGGTCAGACTTGGCTATGCATTTAATTTGCTGTTGGCCTCTCGAGTTCACGGGTGTTTATGTAAGCGATCATCGCTATGCCACCCCCTGTCTCGTGTGAGAATATTGTTATCCTCCTGGCGACGGATACAATCAAGCCAGTCCTCCAGCTGAGATGAAGAGTGCGCCCCCCTTCATCGTACCCAGAGAGCGGTGGGTTATACCAATCCTATCTGTGCATTTCGATCTGGCATCCATTCAGGATGACGATCAGGATGCTCATGCAGAAACGCATCCCCCAGTGCGTCCGTCTGTGGGATTGGTTGCAGCTATGGACCTGAAGGACGCTTACTCCATGTCTCGCTCTCTCCCTCCTTATACTGTGATTATTCCGGTGTGTGACGGGGGGCCAAGCATGGTAGTACAGTCCTCCCCTGTGGGCTCTCCCTGTCTCCATGTGTGGAGGATGCCCTGTGCCTCTTTGGCGCACGCGCTTCGGCATTTTTGACTATTCATTGACTGTTTTTATTATCAGATCTCTGAACTGGTCGACTATGCACAGGGACCTGGTGCTCCGGCGCCTCGGCCCGTTCGGGTTTCGGGTCAACCGAGTATGAGCAGGCTCTCCCCCGGGTAGAGCCTCTCATCTCGGGTTGGAGCTGGACTCGGTCTGCATTTCGGTGCGCTCTTAGCGCGCTGGGCTGGCGCTGCCCTGTCGGATTAATTCAGCGGTTTGATTGCTCACTGAAATTATTCAGAGGCTCCTGGGCATATGACATTGTATCATGCCCCTCAATGGTTCATATGAGACCAATTCAGCGCTGGCTTTGCGATCGGGTCCCTAGATGGACATGGCGCGCGGAGACGCACCGAGTGGACATCACTACGCTGTGTCTGCGCACCTTCAGCCCTGGGAGGGATCTTGCCTTCTACAGGCCTGGGTGCCCTTAGAACAAGTGTCCAGCCATGCTGTCATTCTGACAGATGCTTCCAGTACGGGCTGGCGGGCTGTGTGTACCGAGCATGCAGCTGCAGTTTCGTGAACCGGACTTCGGTTGCATTGGCATTCCAATGGCTTGGAGCTGTTGGCATTGTTTCTCGCTCTCCGTCGGTCTTTACCGAAGCGGGAGAGGGAAACAGGTGTTGGTTAGAACGGCCAGCACAGCGGCAATAGCGTGTGTCAACCGTTTGAGTGATGCGCGTTGCCGCCTCAGGTCTCAGCTCGCTCGCCATCTGCTCCTCTGGAGTCATGCGGCTAAAAGCTGCGCGCCGTTCACATCCCGTACGAGCTCTCCATGCCAGCGCACTCGCCCTTCGCTAGCTGCTTTCCCTGGTTTGCAAATGCGCTGGCTCTCAGCTGGCCCCGGGTTTACACATATGCGTTTTCCCAGTGAGCCTGCCCGCACAGACTCTGTGCAAGGTTAGGGAGACGAGGAGCGGGTATCGCTTGTTGCGCCTCCTTGGCTCAACCGGACCCGAGTTTACGGACTCGCACTCCTCGTGACGGCCCTCCCTGACAAAATTCCCTGGAAAAAGCACTCCTTTTTCTGTGATGGGCACCCCTGGCACCCGTGCAGGGTTCTGGGACCTCCTTGGATGAGCTTCTAGACAGAGCGCGGAGGAATCAGGTGACCCATCAGGGCGATGGTTAACACCGTCACTTCAGGCTAGAGCACCCTATTAGGCACCCTATTAGGCATGCCTACGTCCTGTAGTGCAGTCTATCGTATGGAGTTTCTTTTCAGAGAAAATCCCCGAAAATCCCCGATCAGTGTTGTGTTTTCTTCCTTCAAGGTAGCTGGAGCGAAGGCTGTCTCCCTCCACACTGAAGGTTTGGCGTATAGACATCCCGGTTCTCCCAGGGAATGGACACGCGCTGGGAAGGCATAACCTCATCAGCCGGTTCCTCAGGCACACGGCGAGTGATGTAAAGTGCATCCCCGCCCCCTCGCTTACCCTCTTGAGATCTCTAGATGGCCCCAGCGGTTATGATTAGGTCCGTTGAGCCATTCGATTCAGTATCTATACATTTTCTGTCCTTAGACAGCTTTACTGATCGCGTTGGTATCAGGAGGGTCAGGATTCCGGTGGCATTTTCGGTCAGCAAATTGTGCCAGTAATTCAGACCGACCTACTCTCACGTTGACTTGAGACCTCGGTTCACCTTGTGCCAAGGCTCCTAACCTTTTAATATGAGATCAGGAACCTGCAAGCGCTGCCTGCGGAGGCGGCAGACCCAGCCTTTTTCATTGCTATGTCCGCGCACTGCGCTTAACGTGACGAGAGCATGCGTTCTATGCAGCTCTTTTCTGTTATGATCAGCAGAAGGGAAGTGCTGTGTCAAAGCAGAGGTTGGTCTTTTTTAATTATGCCATCACCCTCGCTTCATGAGCTAGGGTGAGCTGTGTTCCTCGGAGGAGAGTGCACTTGTTTTAATAATAATAATAATAATAATATAAGCAGTGCCTACTTTTCGGCGTGAATACGTATCGCCTCTTAAACAGATCAAGAGCTGTAGGCTGGGTGACACCTAACCCATTCGAGATTATATCCTCGAGTAGAGTTGGTTTCCTACCAGTTACCGGAGTACCCCGGTCAATTGGGAGGAAATTAAGCTCTGTTTCAACAAACGCTTGCTGCGCCAAGCTCCCTAACCCGGAGATGCGTGCGCTTTTTCTATTCTACTAGTAAGTTTCCCTTTTCAGGTGAACCCTAGAGAATTCCTCCGAGGCCCCCAGCACTTGACTCAGCGGAGGAGTCAAGTGCATGGCTCAGTGTGTGGTCTGGTATGCCCCCTTGTGGTCAACCCGCATACTGAGGTTCGGTGCCAGCTATGTGCAGTCCCCTTTTTTGGTGATGCCATATGCATTTCTACCACGGTGTGTTCCCCCCTTTTTAGGTGGTCCCGTGTCTTCCCTAACAGCTAACCAGCCTCTTGTATGTAGTACTCCCCCTATTTAGGGCTAGTCCATATGTTTTGTTGTCATCAAGCTCCCCCTTGGAGGGTAGCAGATGACCTCCGCAGCGTCCTCCCCCTTCGGGGACTGGCGCTTTCCCAGCGTACTGTCGTATTCAAAAAATTCCTAGTCTATATTAGCTAGGTGAAGGCAAATTACGACTCCCAATAATAAAATAATTATTCCCATGTTAATGGTAATTAAAGGCCTAGGGACGTTGGAAGGTTGCGCTTTTGGTGATGTCAGTGCACTCACGCTTTGCTTGGCAATCTGCACATCAGGAGCATGACGGGCTTAGCTGCTGTGGCGTTTTCCATACAGTCTCCCATTGTCTGAGATTCAGACACACGTCGGAGTTCCCATATGAAGGGGAACGTCATGGTTACTTCCGTAACCCACGTTGCCCGAATAGGGAACGGAGACGTGTGTCTCCACTACCACAGCATCTAAGTCTCCAGCTGGGAGCTGAGTGATCGGCTCTTCAGCAGGCAATTCTGAAGGAGCTCCTCGGCAGCTGACTGATATAGCCCTAATGAGCTCATCAGGTTCAGCTGTGGAGCAAAGCTCTGCCAATTCAATTGGCATTTCATTGGCCCATTTTCTTATCTTCAGAAGTGATTGGTCGTCTGACAACTCCCATTCTCTGAGATTCAGACACACGTCTCCGTTCCCTATTCGGGGAACGTGGGTTACGGAAGTAACCATGACGTTTCAATGCGCTTTCCGAGAAACCACCATGAACAAACCCTTGCACCCTTGCAGATAAAAGCTTTATGGAGAAAATTAAAGGTGCAGTGTAAGTTTTTTTATCTTCTAAAGCATAAAAATGCCCTAATATGTTTGCAGATATTAAAGAAACAAGCTAAGTGAACATTCTTGTTTATCTGAAAACAATGCTAAAGTCAGATAATCTGCTTTTAAAATATTTCATTAAGTCAGTTGGAAAGGCTCTCAAAGTATGCGTCCATGACCAAGACAGTGGCAGACTCCAAAATGAAAAACAGATTCAGAGTTCTACATGGGGTTATTAATAGCAAATAATATAAATATTACGAACGTGAACATTAGATGAGCAGGTTTAGCCTAGTTCACACTGCATGACTAAACATTGGCAGATCGCTGTGCCATTCACACTACATGACCCAAGTAAGTGGAACTTACAAAAATGATCCACAAGAGGGGATACATGATTTGACAACAACTTGTTCCCCAATGTATTGTAGTATTTTAACTGCATATTTATAGGATGTATTACCAAAAAGATAATATTTTTAGCTTAATGTTGTCATAAAATATAACAGACATACAAAGCTTAATTTTCACATCTCAATAGAAGCTTTTAATGTAGTTAAATATGACGTGACAATATGATGTGACTGCTATGGTAATCTAATAGTTATATAATTCAAGTTCCACTGTTAATATAGCCTACTCTCCTATCCATGTTAACACAGAATGAAGCCAGCACATCGATGCTCATTCTGGCCAATCACAGACGTATATAGTATAAAGTATAAAGACGTATACAAAAATGTATATAGAATGTTCTTTGCCAATTGACCTGTTTGCTTTGATGCATTTGGAATGGATGTGGAGTGTAATAGACTTCATGAGGGTCAGCTTCTGCAGCTGGCTGTCATGATCTCTGAAATGAGAAACAAGAGAGAATCAGAAATGAAATCTTTTAAAACATGGTACGTGTCTGGCAGACATAATAAATTGTTTTAGCTGATATCCATACAAGGCATCTTAACAAGGGCATGGGCAACTGTGAATGGAAGCGCCTTTTGTTAATGCATGGTACGAAAGCGTCATTGTCGCAATGTGTAAGGATTGTAGAGGTGGGCATTTATTCCCCCGCAGGATGGCAGATGGATGGAGAGCTGAGGATATTGGGTGTGGCTTGTCTGGATGTCCTGGAAGTACCTCTTGAAGACTGAGTAGGTGAAGTGATAGTGGAGTTTAAACCCCTTGGTGATTTAGAAATTGTTTAAAATGCAAATGTATCTAACACCAGGTCAAACAATGAAACAACTCCATTTGTCAGAAATGTCTTCTTATTCATAGCAGTCAAGCGGGAAGTGGTTTCTTTGCCGTTTTCACATTATACCAACACATACACATACGTATACACATACAACCAACTTGCCATTATAAACTAACATATAACACTTGTGTATGGACAAATGAGTCACTGGCATATTATGATTGGACTTCTGTGCTTGATGTGTTGAATGTTTTCCAATAGCTGGGTAATATTCTTTTCAGAAGTTAAACGGCTGTCAGATAAGGCAGTTTTTTTTATTTGAATATTTATTTATTTATTTATTTATTTATTTATTTAAACACATCAACTGCCAACATCAAAACCTGAACTTACAAAATGATGTCACCACTGGACATGTCACCTAACTGGAATGTTAGTTATGAGCTTTACTTTAATCTATGAATAAATGACATTAGGTTTGGATTCTTAATGTGATTAAAATCACAAGCATATCCAGCCCAATTTATTCACAAAGTCAGAGTCCATCCTTAACCTGTCAAGAGAGAGGGCGGGACCATCTCAAGTTTTTTAGAGCTCAATGGATGGTGATGTTTCTCCTATCAGCTATTGGCTCAAAGGAGTGTCAATCAAAAGTGCAAAAAGTCTGGCGGCCATTTTGTTGACCCAAATCACTAGTGTTATGACTGGAGACATTTCTCTACTGAACATACTCCAGCGGCTAGTTTGGATGATAGCAGTGTATTCCATAGATGTTTATCAATGTATGAATATGCTGTGGACTAATGTTTTATGGATTGGATTGCCTGGACCCCTGCTGTCGAATCAATCCTTGCTATTAGAACGATATGTATCTGTGGGCAGGCGGGAGGCTTGAGAGGTGAGTTCCTTTGGTAGAGATCATTCTATTCACGCTAGTCTTGTCTTTCAAAAGATTTATAAAATGTTTAGTCTTTGTTGGAGTGTAGTTATTTTTGCGAGGCTTCCCTTTGAAACGTGCTATGTACGATACCGTGAGTGCACCGCTAGGAGAGTGGTGAGAGTTTGGCTTCATTGCAATGGCTTGGATCGCCGGCGTCTTGAGAGTTTAGGCAGAGTTTGTGGACGGTGATCGAGTTTGATAGTGATCTTGCTGGAGAATTGGGTTGAAGACACAGTGGATGCGTTGTGTGAGGCACTTTGCAGGTGGAAGGTTTTGATGTTGTTGAAGTTGTTGTTGGAGTTATAGTTAGAGATGTAGTTAGTGTGGTTGAAGTAGTAGTAGTAGTTGCAGTAGCAGCTGATTCTGAGCAGAGCGGTCTTCAAAACGAAGACGGCTGTGATATGGAACTGTGATATGGGTATTTATAGTGGCTCAAGAAACATCTGACTAGTGAATCATAAATTGAATAATGTGGAACCAGCTGCAAGTAATCATAAGCATGCGATCCTCTCGAAATTAGTTTATAAATAAACTTCACTAAATGTAAATGCTGAATCACTGATATGTGTTGGTTTGCATTATTCTAAAGTTCTTAAGTTCTTATATTCAAGATCTGAGGTGAACTATCTGCTGCTGTTCTCAGTATATGGTAGGGGTGTGATGAGACGCCTACTCCACGAGACGAGACACGAGATTGGGTTCACGAGAACAAGACAAGATTTTTACACTATTTTAAAGAAATCTATAATGATGAAACATCAATGGAATTGTCTTAGAATTCAAATATTTTGCTAATATATGAATGTAAAATAGATGTTTATTTAAAAAAATCAGGGCGCAAACGACCAGGACATAAAAAGAGAGGGCGCTGACCAACAGTGGATAATAAAAAAGCGCTCTTTTTTTTTTCCATTTCTGTATTCATTCTTTTTGCATGGTTTAATTTTTTTTTTTTTTTGACAAGTTGTTTTGCTATAGTTTATAACCAAAAAATGTGGTATTTTTCAAATCTAGGCCTTTTTAATCCAGTAGGCATCTTGATGTAATGTCCATTGCATGATTTCTGCACGTGATGTATGTAACAGTATTATTTTATATTGGTTACGTGGCAAATGTTGCACTCTTTCTCTCTCGTGAACAAAGCTGTTTTAGTCCCTTTGTGGAATTCGGTCACTTGAACCAGGAAAAGAAAAGCTTTTCACGTATAGCATAAACGTGTTTGGTTTTTGACGAAGGTGGGTGTTGAGTCTCCAGCAGTTCAGTATGTGTGCACGCGCTTAGAAATATGTGTAGGTGCAGAGAATATAGTGTCAAACAGCTGTGTGGACTGGCCTGTCCCAAAATACGGCTAAATGTCCTACACGATGGTATTAGCTTGTTACATATCTGTACTGCACTTCAATAATGCGACTTTCAGCACATCTAAAGTGACATTCCATAGTATGGTAATGTCCATGGTTAATGGCTACAGTTGCAGCCTCAGTTTGGACATGAATAACACAGCAGCCTTTGAACTCTGGGGAGAATTAAAAGCGGTTACGTCACACCCGCCCGCCTGCCCAACCGAGTGAGGCCAGCCTTACCAGGTGTGTGCAAAGCATTTGATTTGCAGTTAAAACTCAATCTTGCTTCCAATCTTCAATGCTAAATTCACACTCACGGTCCATCATAATAACATCTCATGAGAAATGAGAAATCTTATCTCGAATTAATCTCGCGAGATCTCGTGACACCCCTAGTATATGGCAATAAATGTCATGTAAAATGGCATTCAAACTCACATTATTAGCATTTACGTTAAATAAAGTAATATAAATTTGAGGTGTTGGTTAAAACAAAAACTCTTCATCAGAGGCGTGTCCGAATCTACTTTTGCTATTTCAAGGATGGAAAAATACACTATGCGCTGCAACACATGGTCTAACAGGGTTGTGCTTATTCTCTTGAGTCATGGGTGTGTTTTGAGCATAAAGTGCATTAAACCAATCAGACTCTCTTCTCCCATTCCCTTTAAGAGCCAGTTGCATCACGCCATGGTCCATTTGCTATTTACACGGCTGACTTTGAACAACTGAACGCTTTACTAGCAAGTTAACAGTTAAACAGAGCATCTGGAGCCTGAGGATAAAGAATGAGCCTTCCTTCATTCGGTCTCTTTACTTTCTCCTTACTTTACTTTTACTCTTTACTCCTTTACTTTCATGGCGTAAGAAAACAGTGTTTAAGGAAATGCTCTCCACTGAAGACATCCATTTGCCTACATATTTAATTTTGTTTGTTAAGCGCAAAGATTTTTTCAAAATTATTTCTAAATTCAGTTCTAATTTCCAGCAAATTAATAAATAAACAATAATAACGAAGTGTGGTCAAAAAAGTTATATCCAAACACATGTCCTATGCCCAATATGGTCCAAAACCTGACAGGTGGACAAAGCTACGCTTGTTTTTATTAAAACAAATATAAATATGCATATAATAAGCAATACTACTAATACCACTAGTAAAAAGCAAATTGTCATGAATAAACTGAAAAAAGAGCCCCAAGACGAAGAAGGCATGAAGGCAGTGTTTTTTTATATTTATGTAGAAAATAATAATTTTTTTAATGATTTAATCATTTCTTTTTCATTTGTAAAGATATTTGTGTATTGCTGTACATCCTGTGTGTATTAAGCAATGTGTATGTGTTTAAGGCGCACAACTAACACGTTCTGCACTGGACTTTAGACCAGCTTTCAGCTGGTGCACTGTCTATTTTAGTTCCTCAGTATAGCAACATGCCAACAATGCGCCTTAACACACCTCCTTTCTTGACCAGCACACCCATGTGTGCTGGGCCCTAGGTGTTTTCAACTCACTCTGCAACTCCCTATTTGCGCACACATGGTTTGTCTTCATTTAAAAGTAACAAACTTACAGTAAGTGTGTAAAAGATGCAATGTGTGAATGGTCCCCAAGGATGTCAGCGGTTACTGGTTTCCTTTTTTTTTTTTTTTTTTTTTTTTTAAATTAGTGAATAAAAAAAAAAAAAAAAAAAAAGCGGTTACTGGTTTCCAACATTTTTCACAATTTGTCACCAAAAAAAAATAAAACACTTGAGAGTGAGTAAATAGTGATTAAAGGTTTTTTTCTTCTTCTGGTGAACCATTAATTTAAGATCACGTAAGAAATGTGTAACAATAAGACTTTTTTCATGAAAATGTTCCAAAATCGTGTTTCACGTATGTTCTACATATGAATCATGGAACAATAAGAAACACATTATACATGCTTTTAGAAAAATTTCATGTTAAAAAAATCGTGATGATTGAAAATCACTTTTTTTTTGCATGAAAATGTTTTAAAATCATGTTTCATGTGATTTTAACATTACTGCACATGTGAAGCTCAAGAAGATGGGTAGCACTGAGAAAATGAAAAATTCTGTAAATAAACCAAGATTGTGCCAAATTTGATTCACCTTTCATGTCACATTTGTTGAGTTAAACGGGGGAAAATGCTAATCTTTGCACTGATGCTGTAGAGGTTTCTGTTATTAGCTTTACAGGAACAGAGTTTCAGCAGACAGAGCAGAATTAATGTGTCCACAGTGACATTTATATGCAGCAAATGTGTACCAGTTGAAATTAGGTTGTGGAGGAGTTTATTAGTGTTCCAGCATCATGAAGATGCCTATTGCATCTGCAACCTGCTTTTCCAGACTCTCTCCTTCTTTTTTATTCTATCTCTCTCTTTCACTCTTTCCCAGGACTGCACATCCTCTCATTACAAGGAGAGAATGTGAGACGTGTATTGATTTAAAACACACAAACACACTGGCAAACGCACACATTTTCCTTGAGCCAAGAGGATAGCTGAAGGAAATTCTCAGGGCAAAGCTTGAATTTTTATCAGCAACTTTATTCTGCTGTAGTGTGGGATTTTTTGGCTTCCGACCAGTCCCACAGTAGATGGGAACAGCGCTCGGGTGTGAAAAGCCACTTTGCCACCTGTCTCTTCTCTTAGCTTTGCTTTCAATCTTTCTCTCGTTCTCCTGTTTTTTAGTCCCCACGGGGCTTTCCCTTTCTGATGAATTTACATTATGGCTGATAATTTTAAACTAATGACTATAAATGAGCTCAAAATGATGTCATGTTCCAATATTGAACTGAAAGCTGCACAAACAGGATCTCATCCCACCTGAACAATCTTGAAAATAACTATGACATTTCTGGGGTAGTAGAAGTAAATAATAATTTACTATAAAATATTAATGACTCCTTTGGAAGCTATTTATGTCACAGGAACAACACAAAACAAACATCAATTCAATATCTTGATCGTGGCCTATGGCCCAAACAGTACAACATGGTGTTAGCAACGCAAAAGTCAATCCCAGGTAAAGCAAGAACTGATGAAATTTGTAGCTGCATGCAATGGACGTTACTTTGGTTAAAAGACTATTGCAACTATATAAAAAGAAAATGATTTACACAATAACTGTTGGGGTTAGGGTTAGGTAAGTTGACATGTACTTGCAAAGTTTCTTATAGTCAGTTAAATGTCTATTGAATGTCTGTATCAACAGATATTAAGTAGATAGTCTACTAATACTCAAATGGACCATCAAAATATAGTGTTACCAAAAAGATTTCCAGCAGAGATTGAAGCATATTAAAATTATTTACTTGTAAGAAGTAAAAGTAAATGAAAATAACATACAATTTAATGTAATTTAATTATTTTATAAATCATCATTAACATGACAGTAATTAACATCATGACAGTAATTATCATTAAACCATTTGAATTTGAAAGTATATTTGTAATATAAAAAAAGTTATTATTATTATTTTTTATCTAAAGCCAAAACTGATTCACAGAAACACTGAATTGCCAGCCTGATCTCACGAGGAAGCATATCTATTTTATGTTTTGTCAATTTAGTAGCTAATTCAGCTACTTCTAAACCAAACTGTCATTGGTGGTGATAATAATCATAGTAAATTGAACGAATGAGATCATACAAATTCATATGAATTAGCCACTAAATCAAAAAGTTACCAATTTGCCGTGAAATAGCATGATATAGTGATGATATAGTAATATAGATATTGCACCTAAACCAATGACATGACCCTTTATGAATCTTAGTGACCACAGTGACACCCACAATGTCCCTTAAATGCACATTTGCAGCAAATGTTTTGGCAATATGAAATAACATGCACGGTTTAGCACTGTTAAATTATCACTCAATATCATTAGAATGAGTACCAGGTTATAAATCTTTGCCCAAAAATAATGCTCAGGAACGAATCGATTTAGGAGAGTAAAGAGTGCCCTTTATACAGCACATAACCTACAGCAATTTATATCTTATGCTTAAGCTCTCCCGACCATCTCCCGAATATGAAATTCGCTGAAAATGCTGAATTTCCATGACATATGGGAAAAACAGGCTGCTGTTGTGCTTACACATTTGTAACTAGGCATGGGACGATAACCGTTTTCAAGGTATACCGCGGTTTGGAAAAGTCAAGTTTTCATACCGCCAAAATTTTCTGCTACACCGTTCCTAAGGCATGGGTAAGATTTTTTAATTTACATTTTTTTTTTTTCGTTTTATAGGTGTAAATTGTAAAGACATCTGTGTTTTTGAAACAAATCAAGACAGCAGAACTCAATGATTCACTTGAATTATTTAGCCTGACATATTTACTGCTCCAAAATACTTTAAATGTTTCTCAAAATAAAATATATTGTGTTCATGGGGGAAAAAGGTTTTGTTTTTTAGCCAGACATTTAAAAAGAATATATTTTAGAGCAGTAAACACAAGACTGTCATACCATGAAACCGTGATATTTTTATCCAAGGTTATCATACCGTCAGAAACTTATACCGGCCAATGCCTATTTGTAACACAATATTAAGTTAAGTTTATTTATAAGCTAATTTTGAGAGAAGCATGTCTTAAATTTATATTGTGTGTATATATATATATATATATATATATATATATATAT
>CAIGQQ010005934.1:1627001-1637780 GCA_903798035.1 Danio albolineatus | reverse complement strand
ATGATATTTAAGCGATTGCCAGTTGATGTCCGAGGGACAAATTCAGCAATGCTATTATTTTCGTTCGCCATAAATATATATATATATATATATATATATATATCTTTGTCTTTGTTAGCAGGTACAGTCTAGTCCTGACTGCATTTTATTTAAGCGATTGCCAGTTGATGGGCAAGAAAATAATAAAATGTTGCTAATCATAGTAATCATAACAATAAGCATGACAAATTCTCACATACTGCTAGATAAATATGCCCAAAGTGGCACAAAGCTTTATATGGATGTTTACTTTTTTTTAAAGAAGCAAGACATCTAGCTATAGTTTACACATCTTATAAATAAAATCCAAAAATAAAAAAGCGAAACTTTGTTTTTTAATGGAAGCTTGTGATAAAAATCCACATATCAACACGATCACTTTATTTAGTGTTCATTCAAATAAGTGGATTTATTTTATTACAAAAAGTGCCCATGCAACTGTATCTAGTTAACCAAGAATGAAAGCAAAGTCTTAAAAGGCTCTTTTGTCTGTGGAACAAATTTCATCAGCTTTAGAAACCGACAAAATTAAATCTACCGTAGACAGTTAAACAGATGCACCTAAGCCACCATTACTAATCCTAAAATGTTTGCTACAACAAGAAGAAGAAGACTGTGCTCCTTCAGCGAAGATATTAGCGTATTATTGAGTAAAGTACGAAACAGAGAGATCAGTCATGTCATAAAACCATCAAAATACATGTCTACGTAAACTGCAGAAAGTGATTTTTATTTACAACGGTTCATTCTGTTCTTTGAATCTGACAGGCTGAGATGTCTTCCAGAAGTGTTGATATTTTACCAGTATCAGAGCTATCAGCACTGGGACTGTTCACTATTTGTATCACTCTGCTTTGATCTGCTCGCTCTTAGACATTTCTCTCAACAAGCAGCAATAACAGAGGAGAAAGCTCTCTGTAATTTTTATAAAGACACTATAGTGTTGAAAAATGTAGTTTTGAAGGTTTTGCAGGCAGGAATGTACTTGTTCAAACTTCTGAAAGAGTGTTCTTTCTGATTTGCCACTGGTTTTGGTGTTAATGTACAGTAGGAAAAAAACACATGCAACTACAAAAAACGGCAGCAAATTGAGAAAAGACCTTCATCCTTCAGCATACGTGGCAAAAATCCTCACAACAAAAAGACATTTTTTAAAAACGTGCTGCATTTACACGCAATGCAAACAAATGAATAAAGCATGCTGCATTTTCTCACAACACAATTTACAAAAACACACTGCATTTTCTCACAACACTTTCAAATAGCTTGTTACACAATGCAAATATTTCAAGGAGACCCTAAAACATAGGTCTGAAACTCAATTCCTGGAGGGCTGCTGCTCTGCACAGTTTTGCTCCAACCCTGATCAAACAAAGCTGATTCAACAAATGAAGGTGCTCATGACTCTTTTGAACACCTCAATTATTTGGACCAGCTGTGTTTGATAGGGTTTTAGCAAAACTGTGCAGAGCTGCGGCCCTCCAGGAATTGAGTTGAGACCTATGCCCTAAAACATTTTTGTTGTGTTCAATTCTTTTTGCAAGTGTTGTGCGAAAATGCAGCTCGTTTTATTAATTTCTTTGCATTGTGTGTAAATGCAGATCATTTTTAAAATGTGTTTGTATTGTGAAGAATAGTAGCACATGTGCTCTCAAACTGATGAAGATATTTTCTTAATTTGCTGCTGTTTTTTGTGATTGCATGTGTTTAGTTAAATTGCAGCACGTTAAGCTTTCTTGGCCACCGTAGGGAACCCTTTCTTTGCCAGCTATAACTGCTATCATTTTAAACAAATTATCATTGCTCAAATTTGCTCATGATTGGTCTTAAGTGTTCATAGATTCTGTTCTTGGTTAAGAACAAATTCCTGATGAGAAAACATGGACAATGGCAGAACCTTTGTGAAAAGTGTGTAAGTGTGTGTTCAGTTCAGCAAATCAGTCCAGAGGCCAAAAATCGGTGGCAGAGGTACAGATTTGATGAGTTGTCGTCAGTGTTAGGTGTGATTAAGAACCTAAAGTTGTTAATATATTTAAGCATTGCAGAGCGACAGCCTCAGATGCAGTTTGCCATTATACCAGCACATTTGTCTATGCTGTAAACAAAAACTGTTTTGCCTATTGACATGAATTTCACAACACTTATGTTATCATGGTCTGACAATGATCCGAGTTAAATTTGGTGATATTTTGGTATACGGTCTAGGAAGAGTTTGCAAAAGAATTTTTTTTAACAAATTCAATATGACGGACAGGAAGTTCAACGAAATATGGCATATTTGGTATTAATGTTCTCAGCCGAATAACTATAAGGAATAACTAGATCAATTTTTATCACTTTTTTAAAATAAATTTTTATCAATATTTATTAACAAATTTATGATTCCCTATTTATGGTTAGTGAACGGTTTATAACTCGTGACCACTAGGTGGCGCTGTTACCAAATTTATGTGTTGGAATCATAGTGAGTGCCAATGACAGACCTAAAGTTTAGTGTCATTATGTTAAAGCATTGCAAAATCAATATGGCAGACAGGAAGTTTGCCCAAGTATGACATGTTTGGTATCAATGTTTTCGGCATCACCCAAGGAATAATTTCATATCAATTATACCACAAGAAACTAATGCAGTCAACATTTATTAGCCATTTAAGATTAAGCCATGTAAGATTAATTATTGATGGTTAGTTAAGGGTTTTTAACATGCAACAAAATAAGTGGTGGCGCTAGAGAGTTTGCGATAGAGACTTCAGATTTGCTGTGGTTTATGTTGACACTGCCCTCTGTCATTGTGCTAAATTATACAACTTTTGGTACGGTTATATGGGCTGCCATTCAAATCCAACGGAAGAAATGGAAGAAGAAGAATAGTAATAGGAATCCTAACAGAAACAATAGGTGCCTTCACAGCTTTGCTGCTTGGCCCCTAATAATATATAAATATAAATCCTTGCTCTTGGGAAAAATTAGAAAAGAATTACAATTTCTACAAATTTTTGAGTTGTATATTGTAAGCTGTATAAGTTGTTTGATACACTGTGACTCTCTCAATGGACCCCAAAGCCTCTTCCTGTGGCAAGGGGATTAATAAAATCTAATACTCTGCTGTAGTGTTTTCAATGAAATGGTTACCTTTAGGCATTATCTCCATTCTCTCCATCTACAGTAATCAGACAGAATGGACTCTTGTTCTGTCTCTCTCTCAGTCTGCCTGCTTTCAAAGGCAGAGTGATATTTCACAGAGAGAAACTCTTGAGGAGCTCTGCCATTGATCTACAGCTCGCACACGCACAAACTGATGAGCCACTAAAACAATCCCGACATCGCTATTGTTCAGCTTCATCCCATCCAGCCTCTCACTTTTTTCCTTGCGGTAGTGATTACCCAAGATAGCGCCGCTCTGAGAGAACCTCATTATTCCCTCTGTGCCACTGGAGAGGTGAAACAGCCATTCCACTTCAGCTTCTACAGCTTTGTGTTGCCCATTCATACTGCAAGCACAAGGTGGCAGATATTTTACATCGCAGCTGTCATTTGTGGATTTTAAAGAGTGGGCTGCAGTTGTTGACACTGTTGCCGTAATTCCCATATGGCTTTATGTCCGATCTGTAATATATCAGCATGGAGAGCTGTCTAAACCTCATCCATCAAACTGGAGCAGTAGCGCCGAAGCTCTCTCCAATATTTATTCACTGTTACGACCCAAAACCCAAAACTGGCTCGAATAACAACAGCATTAAGGTTTGAGCTGAATATACGATAAGACACAGATGCTTAAATAAACAAATTGACGTCCCATCAACAAATCTTTAATATTGTTAAATCAAAAGTTCAAAAGAAACAATAAAAGTATCAACAAATCATGTAGACAGGTAGGGCAGCTAAACAAAACAGTTCCTTGACTATAACTGTTTTTAATGAACAGATCTTACCTACAACTACCGTTAAAGGAATAAAAACAGGTGAATCTTCCGGGCCACTGCTTTCCTTCGCTAAACTAAATAAATAACAAAACGTTACTATGAAAAATAACATCCACTACCCGCTACGAAAAACAATAAAGTATCAAAATAAACAAACTACTTAACACATTACTAAAGTATCAAAAAGTTAACGTAAAAACAAAACATTAAAGAGAGCCATGCAATGTTGATTGTTAAATGTACAGTTTTCTGATCTATTATTATTTTTGTTGATATAAATGAATGATATGATATATATGAATAATATGATATACTAAATATGATATACTGAATAATAATATGATAAACTGAATAATAATATGATATACTACATAATAATATGATATATTAAATAATAATACAATATATTGAATAATAATATATTATTTATACTTTTTAAAAATTATTATATGTAGAGGGAGAGAGCCGCCATTGCCGTCAGCCTTATATACGGGGAATCCTCAGTGACGTCACCGGTGCCGTCCAATCCAAACCTACTCAAACAAGCGCACAACCATAGCAAAAATAAAATAAATAAGTAAACATGGGCCCATGTAACATTCACACAGAGGAAACAATAGAGTTGTCAGTGTTTAGTGTGTTTGTTTATACAGGTTTATTTATTTTTTTGTGTGCGATGAAACTGATTTTAGGCGCAGTCACATACTACTGCACAATTTGAGGACAAATTCCCTTCTCTAACATCTTCTAAGTAGGGATGAATCAGACACAGCTCACATGAAAATCACCTTCAAACCAAACAGCTGTCTGACGAAAATGAATCTTAAAACTGCATGGTAAAATGGTAAATGTAACTGCCCTGGGCTAGCACATTTATGCGTACTACACATGCTTACATTGCAGTTACATTAACTGTTGCTCTGTTAAGTTTCTTGGGTGAGTTCCAGTCATTTCTATAGAAATGTGTGCAAGCTGGAGTTTTGCACGAGGACAATGAAGTTCCCTTGGTTCCCAGTTACAGTTTGCCATGTATATTCGCTGTGCTTACAAACAAAAAGCTCTCTGGTTTGTCTCCGACTTCATGCTGTACATCACAAAATTATCGATAACAGACCTTTTTGCCAACAACATTTCACCAAAATGTTTTGAATGCTCGTTTAGTGTTCATGCTTTTTTAAATTAATAAACAGCAAAAAAAGGGTATTTTTTTACATTATATTTTTCAGATCTCTGTGTAATGATGCTAAACAACAACAACAACAACAACAACAACAACAAAATGGTCCAATATTCTTTGTTTTTATGTATTTGATCAAAACCAGCTTGTTATGAAAACCTGCTCAGTTATAAATGTGTCAGTGATTTCTTTTAAAATGTGTCATTCATTCACTCAGTTGTGAAGTATTTTTATTTCACTACTGTATAATTATTCTTAAACTATCTGTAATGCATTAGTACTATTATTATAAGGAAACCTCTTAGTTTTAGAAATAGTGTACTTTTTACTTTTATTATTTACTCCATTTCATAAAAGTAGTGGAGTAAATGATACACGTACGTACATACACGTACGTACATACACGTACGTACAAACGTACATTACGTTTCTATTAGTTTTTATTTGTTAATGCATTCACTAACATGAATAAACAATGAGGCCACATGGTGGTTCAGTGGTCAGCACTGTTGCCTTAGAGCAAGAAGGTCACTGGTTTGAGTCCTTGCTTGGCCAATTGGCATTTCTGTGAGGGGTTTGCATGTGGGTGTTTCCCAATACTGGGCTGTGGCTGGAAAGGCATCTGCTGTGTAAAATATATGCCAGAATATTTGGTGGTTTATTCTGCTGTGGCAACCTCTGAAATAGAGACAAAGCTGAAGGAAAATCAATGAATGAATTAACAATTAACAATTTATGTTCATTATACAGTATTTATTTATTTATTTTTCACAATAGTTAATGGAAATAAAGTTGCACATTAGTTCATATTAACTCACAGTGCATTAACTAATGTTAACAAGCATAAAAATAAATAAAGCATTGGTAAATGCTGATCTATGATTAATAAATTATGAACTTTTGTTAATAAATACTGGAAGCATTGCTCATTATTAGATTGTGTAAGTAAATTCATTCAATAAAACTAAACTAGTTTGACAGAGTAAAAATTAATTTAAACTGATGAAATCATCTACTCAGAGATGTGATTGCAGCATCTCATTTTTGAACAAGCTGAATCTTACAAGTTAACTTGTTAAACTGCTTCAAAATCTGTGAATTGGACAACTGGACAGTTGCACATTGTTGAATCAGCTCAACGATTCAAATAATTCGTTCAGAGTGCCTCTACGTAATAATTCACTGATTTTAAATAATAATAATAATATTTTCTGCAGCTATGCATCACTTTGACATTTATTTTATTGTATGAAAGTCATTTACAATTCATTTACACCCCATTCATCGAAGATAACCATAATTGCCAGAGTACACAGGATTAATTATTTGTCACTTTGATTAAATAAACACGCTGCAGTTTTGACCCAAAAATACAATGTGAGCAGAATCCATTGGGGCCAGAGAGAGAGGATGAAGCAATCGTACATGAAAGCAAATTTTTTTCAGGTGTGTGACTTTTACATTATCCCTCACAGTCTGTATAAGCAGTTTGAATGTCTGTATCAATGAAGTCTCTTTTCTGTTCTTATAATAGCTGTAAATAATGTCTGGAGCAGTGCCGAAAAATAAATATAAAAAATGGGGACTTCCATAATGCTGGAAAGTCTCATTACGGTTAACATGGCGCTATTTGATGAATGAACCCAATAGAGGAACATATATCATCCATTATCTGGCAGTGGCTTCTTGAGTGTAGAGCGAAGCATTGGGAAGGGACCCAGACCACAAAACTGATAAAGGCACTGATGGCTTATAACTCCACAACTACCAAACCTCGCAAGAGTACACAAAATACACACGTCAAGTCTGAGTGCAGTGGAGACTGGATATTCAGTAACACTGCCTGATTCACTTGTAATTATTTTTTCCCATTAGACTAAGTTAAGAAAAAAATAAAGTGAGTACTGAAAATGTGAAGAATTTAGTTTGCATATAAATCACTATTGTTTCATAACTGTGGCTACTGTATGTAAAGGAAAAAAAGCTAGAAGTTAATGTGTAGGCACTGAGTGTTGACACACTTTTTACTATTATTTTTTTTTTTTATTATTGTAAAATTCCTTTTGCTCTGAATACACAGGCACACAATGAGTCACGGACGGTGGGAAGTTGGGTCTTAAATAGCATTGACTTAGGATGGGTGTCATGCCTAATGCTGGGTTCACAACAAACCCAGAGCACCATCTCACTTAGTAAAGCTTCCTCGCAGGAAAGGTTTTATTTTACTTTAAGCTAATTTGCATCTTGAGGCAAATTATGTAAATTTGTGTAGAACATGACATGATTGAAGCAAATTTTGCGTATTATGCATGTTTGTGGCAAATGCATCACGTATTCCACACCATTCGTGCTGCTGGATGGACATTTGGCTGTATTGATTGATTTGCATTGATTTTGAAGGTATCAAACTTGCACAAATTCTTTTTTTGTAGTTCAATTCAAGTTGGTTTTGAATAGCACTTTTCACAATAATTATTCTTTCAAAGTAGCTTTAGAAAGGTGCACATTATTGCATTATGATTAAATTTGGAAAAAATAAGGTTATTAGTTAGTTACCATTAGTTACCATAACTTTATTATTATTCACTAACTTTAACTAACTAACTAGTAACTACTAGCATTTAGCTGTGTATTACACACTTTTATTTGAAACGTTCTGGGCACTGTCACGTCCCCAGCTCATCATTCACCCTCTGATCACTCACAATCACCCAGACCGTCCTCCAGCCGTGCACAATCCCCTGATTATTGACTCTACATCTGATACCACTCCGGACACTCCTTCATAAGCTCCCTTCATCCACACACACACCGTCGAGTATCACATATGGACACGATCCACCCAGCCTGCTCGTCACCTCATCCTAAATACCCTCCTGTGCTCCTTATCTGCAAACCATCATCTTGTTCTCCACTCAGGGAAGTGACTTTGTACTTACTATCCCCTGTTTGGATCCCTAACCCTATGCCTTCCTCTAACCTGAGCCTTCATCTTGTGTCAACCGTATCACAGTAAATAAATATACTGTTTTCTACGTCTGACTCCCTCTCCTTCCTCCGATCGTGACAGGCACCGAAAATGCTACTGCTTGCAGCATATGCATTATAAAGTGCTGGGTTCACAGTAAAAGCAAAATTAAGAATGTGCTAGAGTAAATTACAAAAAAAAAGTCAATATTGAATGGCGCAAATGACGTGGTATATGCAAGATATGGAATTAGCCTCAAATGCATCTTCTGTACAAGTCCAAGTAATTCAGTTTAATTATTTCATGTGAAGGTAACCTTTTTCCCCATACAGGCTATGCAAAGGCTTAAAATAAATTGGTTCACCATTAAGTGAATACATCTCTTCAGAAAACATCAAACAGCTTGGTTCACAGAGACCACTTTAACAATGTTTACATACTGTTGGAAGCTTAAAAATACTGATTGCATGGATATTGAATGTTTGGACAAAAATAAAACTCTCCTTAATCTCCTAAAACTCCCCTTAATCTTAAATTCTTACATATTTATCTTTTCTGTTCTCTAGCACTTATTAAAAAAAAAAAAAAAGTAACTGTATTTTTTTTAAGTGATGCTCTAGTTTTTAGCTCCGGCACTCAAAACCCCTGCTATCCTGCCTAAGATAGGTTTGTTACAGCAATGCAAATCTTAACTGTTCAGCCGATATTTAATTGAAACACAATTTTATCATTTAATTAGGAGCACATTTCCTCTGAGAGACAAAAGACCGACACAGTGTGTGTGCGTTTGTTATTTACTGCCTCAATTGTATCCGGATGGTGAGTTAGCAGCATGTGATTTCTCTCATAGCAATGCATTAGAAGGATCACTTTTTAAGCTGGCCTGATTAGACTCCCTTATTGTCCTGCCTTTCCTCTAGAGATCAAACTCAGCATGTCCTAGCCTATAATACTTTAGACTAGCGTGATAACATATTACACAACACAAGTCTTAAATATTAGGTCTATTCACTCCACACTATGCTGTATATCACAAAAGTATTGAACAGCAAATAGCCTGTCATTATCAGAAAAGTATTTCTGTGAGCTCTTCACTTTGAAAGGTAGAAATCTTAAAGAGAAATGGCATTTCTGTCATGAGTGCACTCTATACAAATCTACAGCTCTAGAAAAATGTGGAGACTTCAAAGTTATCATCAATGTTTTTAGTAAAAGATTCGTTTCTGTTTTATAAACTACCAAAAATACTCCTTAACAAAATCAATTACAAACTTTATACTATAGAGCATGGGTCAGCAAAGGGTCAGTGTACTGCAAAGTTTAGCTCCAACCCTAATAAAACACACCCGAAAAGGCTGATCAAGGTCCTACTCTTTTAGAGCATTTATTTGAAGAAAATGGCAACAGGCCTTAAATATGGGACACGATATGACAACTATGTAAAATGTATAAGGCCTCTAGTGCCTTATCATTTAAATAAAGGGTATAAATGTTTATAAAAAATAAATGTTTATAAAAAACTAAACAAAGCTGTTTGTCGGCTTATTTCTTGTCGGCTTAGTCCCTTTATTAATCCGGGGTCGCCACAGCGGAATCAACCACCAACTTATCCAGCATATTTTTTACACAGCGGATGACCTTCCAGCCACAACCCATCTCTGGGAAACATTCATACACACATTCACACTCATACACTACGGACAATTTAGCCTACCCAATTCACCTATACCACATGTCTTTGGACTTGTGGGGGAAACCGGAGCACCCGGAGGAAACCCACGCAACCACAGGGAGAACATGCAAACTCCACACAGAAATGCCAACTGACCCAGCCGGGGCTCGAACCAGCGACCTTCTTGCTGTGAGGCGAACGTGCTACTCACTACGCCGTGGCACCCCCAAAGCTGTTTGTTTATGTGAAAATCAGGACAAATTTGTATTTTTCTGTTTCTGAAACTTATCTTGCCATAATCTTGTCCACCTTGTCATACTGTTTGCCGGTTTGGTCTCCCACAACAAATGATATCTTGGAGCCAATAGCTAGACTTTACAATAGGGCCTTTAAGATCCACAATAGACTTTCTGGATGGACACATCACTGTTTTGCTCTAATGCTTTAACATTTCAAAATTACATAATAAACAGGGATTAAACTGTACTATCAATTTTTAAATAGTGCTACCTCAGCAGCTCTTTGTGCTTTGATGCCAAAACTTAACACAAGGTCCACCAGATCTGCAACAAATTGATGTTTGCTGTTACCAGTTTTTAAAAACTGTTATGGAAAGAGATCTTTCTTTTATGTGGTCACAAAAGCCTGGAATGAGATCCCACAACATCTAAAAATAATACCAACACTGAGACTTTTTTAAAAATCCTATGCACATCATCTGATGGTCAACTGTAGCTATAGCCACTGAGATAGTGGCCTGCTTCTCTTTATTTTGTATGTTTGGTGATTGTTTGTACTGTTCTCATGTGTTGATGGATGAGATGTTAAGGACGTTTGTATGTTTTTATGTTCTTATGTTCTGCAGAGTAGGAACCTGCTGAAAAACAGCAATCACACTTTTCAAATCATTCATTCAATCTTTTCCTGTAAAAAAAAAATAAAATAAAATAAAATAAAATAAAATAAAATAAAATAAAATAAAATAACACTTTATTTTGAT
>CAIGQQ010005934.1:1616157-1626991 GCA_903798035.1 Danio albolineatus | reverse complement strand
GATTATAAGTAGACTGTTAGGTTAGGGTTAGGGTTAGGGTTAGGGTTTGGGTTAGGGTTCGGGTTAGTGTAAGTTAACTTCTACTTCCACTTCTACTTACTTTTTTCCTCCATTTCCAATCTTTCTAATTGCCCCGTCATAATAGCAGGTGATTTCAACACAGTTTTAGACCCAACTACAGACAGATCCAACAACATCAGCAATAAACGCATCTGGAAATCTGCAGATACTATAAAACGGTTCATGAGTGATCTTGGACTTGGCGATAGTTGGCGCCTCCAGCATCCGGACATTAAAGCATTTTCATTTTTTTCATCAGTTCATCATTCATACTCTCGCATTGACTTCTTTCTCACCAGTAATTCTATTATGTGCAATATTTCTGAATCAAAGATCCACCCAATAATCATAAGTGATCACGCTCCTGTAACATTAAAACTGAATATATCCACTGCGCATAAAACCAGTTCTAGATGGCGATTTAATACTTCTCTTCTTCAAGACCATGATTTCGACAGTTATTTTAAAAGAGAGTGGGCTTGCTTTCTAGAGATAAATGACTCCCCTGAAATATCTCCATCTCTTCTGTGGGAAACAGGAAAGGCAGTATTAAGAGGTAAAATTATTTCATACTCCGTTTACAAAAAAAAGAAAGAGAAAGAACATCAAGTTAAACTGGAACAGAAAATTAAAGATCTAGAAGACATTAACATAAATAATCCAACAGAAGAAACACAAGATATGCTAAGAAAATATAAATCAGAATTAAATAAACGAATTAATGCACACACTCAATTTCTTATTCACAGACTACGACAGGAACACTTTCATCACAGTAATAAATCTGGCAAATATCTGGCTAATCAAATCAAACACAATAAAGAAAAAACAACAATATCAGTCATTAAAGACTCAGCTGGGAAACCCACCAATTCACCAGAAGAAATAAATCAGATCTTTCAAAATTTTTACAGTAAATTATATTCCTCTGAAAAAAATCCATCTCAGGATAACATAAATTTATTTCTCAACAATATCAACTTACCCCAACTAAACGAACAGCAAATAAATACTCTTGAATCTCCTTTGTCAGAACAAGAAATTTCTAATGCACTTAAACTCATGCCCAATAATAAATCTCCAGGTCCTGATGGTTTCCCTGCTGAGTTCTACAAACACTTTTGGTCTATTTTATCACCACTTTTCATCCGTTTATTAAACGAATCAAAACAAAAATCCAAACTTCCAGACACCATGAACACAGCCACAATTGCTCTTCTCCTCAAACCTAATAAAGACCCAACACTACCATCAAGCTATCGTCCAATCTCACTAATCAATGTAGACACTAAAATAATTGCTAAAACACTTTCCCGCAGAATAGAAAAAATCATGCCATCTATAATCCATTCAGACCAAACCGGCTTTATTAAAGGTAGACAATCATCCAACAACACACGCAGACTCATCAACCTAATACACCATTCATCAATAAACAAAAATAAATCTATCATAGTCACCCTTGATGCAGAAAAAGCCTTTGACAGAGTAAACTGGAAATTCCTGTTTTCCACATTAGAAAGATTTGGTTTCGGGGAGTCATTTATTAATTGGATTAAAATTCTTTACACATCACCATCAGCTACTGTCATTACTAACGGACTAACATCACGCAGCTTCACTCTGCACCGGGGAACTAGACAAGGATGCCCACTCTCTCCCTCTCTATTTACCATATTCATTGAACCACTTGCAGCAGCTATCCGTCAAAACACCTACATCAAAGGAATTCAAACATTAAACACACATCATAAAATAAGTCTTTACGCTGATGATATTTTATTATATTTACAAAATCCCCAAACATCATTACAAGAGACAATAAAACTTATCGACACTTTCTCAAATATTTCTGAATACTCAATCAACTGGAATAAATCTGCTATACTACCATTAAATCACACCAGTGTGGATGTGACATCCCAATCATCACAAATTCCTCTGTGCACCAACTACATCACATATTTGGGTATCAAGGTTTCCCCCAGGCTGTCAGAGTTGTTTGCCCTCAACTATACTCCACTACTTACAAAAATAGATGACGACCTTCAACGCTGGATGAATCTACCATTATCCATCATGGGCAGAATATCAGTAATTAAAATGACCATACTCCCAAAAATAAACTATTTATTTTCAATGATCCCAACACAACCCACTCATACCTGGTTCAAATCTCTAGATTCATTTATCACAAAATTCTACTGGAAAAACAAGACCCCAAGAATTAAATTGACAACCCTACAGAAACCAAAATCACAAGGAGGACTAGAAGCACCACATTTTTATAACTATTTTCTCGCAAATCAGCTCCAAAATATACACAAATGGATTAAACCTAACTTATCAGAATACACATGGCAAGATATTGAACAATCAATCTGCAAAGACATTAACATTTCAGAATTACCTTTTCACAGTCAAACAATTAAAAAACATCACTGCTTTAAAGTACCAACAATAGAAGCAACTCTGACAGCCTGGTGGAAATTCCATCAGATCACAAAGTCCCCACTCACACCATCTAAATACACCCCAATTTGGAACAACCCTGATTTTTTAGCTAACAAGAAGCCACTCAACTTTCGCACATGGGCAGTTAAGGGAATCACACAACTTCAGCATATCTTTAATAATAATAACTTGGCACCATTTTCCCATATAGTCCAGACATACAGCATTGGGAGTAATTGCTTCTTGGAATATTTACAAATCAAATCATCAATTAATTCAAAATTACTAAACCAATCAATCAGTCTAGACCTTTCTCCTCAAATCTCAGAGTTTATTAATATATCTTCCTCCAAAAAATTACTCTCCCAGATATACAAAATGCTTTCAAAATCAGACAACGCATTAGTTCTACCAACCGCTAAATGGGAATCAGACTTATCTATTACTCCCAATGCTGCATTCTGGACTCAAATTTGCAAAAACACATACTTCATGACTAAAAATGCTAACCTACAACTGATACAGTATAAAGTACTTCACAGATCTCATCTAACTGGGCAGAAATTATTTAAAATGGGTTTCACGTCAGAGATATGTTCACATTGCACACAAAATACCCCAGACACTTATCTTCACGCCCTATGGCATTGCACTTCTATTAAAACATTTTGGGAAGAGGTTACTGACTCACTCTCAAACTTGATGGGATGTCACATCCCACTTTCTCCCTCCCTCTGCATATTAGGTGACATATCCACAATAGATATAAATAATTCCAGTCGTCAGTTACTGCTGGTGGCTCTAACTATCGCCAAGAAAACTATCCTCATGAACTGGAAATCAAGAAACACCATTCACATCTCTATTTGGAAAAACTTATTAACAGAATATATCTCCATTGAAGATCCTCTTTGCCTGAAGCCATTTGCCAATAACACCTTCATCAGTACACAAACAAGAGGGGAGGGGGGAGAAGGGGTCAGGTAGAGGTAGAAACGGTTCCTAATATCAAATATAATATAAAATATAATATTATAAATATATTTTATAAATATTATAAATGTAATATGAATTAAATTAAAAAATAAATTAGTAGTATCTTCCAACAATATAATTTGGTCTTTACGTACTTCTTCATTTTCCCCTCTTGTTCTATATTCATTTTTTTCTTCTCTCTCTCTCTCTCTCTCTCTCTCTCTCTCTCTCTCTCTGTGCACGAGGTGAAAGAGTGGTGTGGGGTGCGAGAGCGACACGCTGAATTGTTTTCAGGGTTAATTCTATTGTTTTCTTTTGTTTTTTGTTTGTTTGTTTGTTTGTTTTTATGGTTTTGATTTTCTCTTCTTTTTCTTTTTTTCTTTTTTCTGATTTATTGTTTGGTTTAAACTAATACCTGAGTGATCCCCTTTTTTGATAAGAGAAGCCATGGCGTTTCTCTCGGGAGAGGGAACACCTGGTTTCTCTATCAAGAATGGATGTAAAGTTTTTTCGGATCAAGTATTTACGGTTGAAGACGTACTTTTAGTAATGGGAGATATTGTAGGGCACGAAAATATAGTATCTGCCTCTAGAATGAACAAGGCGGTGGTAGTGTTTCTTAAAGAGGAGAAACACGTTAATGATCTTGTAGAAAATGGAATTGTTATTTCCAACACGCTAGTACAAGTATTGCCGTTGCGCACACCGGCTACTAAAGTAACAATTTCAAACGTGCCTCCATTCATTCCCAACGAGGAAATTGTAAAGGAGTTGAATCGCTATGGTAAGTTTGCGGGTTCTGTCAAAATGGTTCCGTTTGGGTGCAAAAACGTCGCTTTAAAACATGTGCTGTCTTTTCGAAGGCATGTATTCATGTTTTTAAATGCACAGTCTAAAATCTTAGACATTTCGTTCCGTATTCAACACGGGGACAGTTCTTATATGGTATATGCAACAACAGAGAGTTTGCGTTGTTTCGAGTGCGGGGATTTAGGGCACAAAAAGCTTACATGTCCGCATAAGAAACAATCAGAAAACGAAAGAAAAGACGGAATAAACGAAGAACATAATGATCTAAGTAACGGCAGCCAAAACAAAGAAAAACGGCCCACAGTGGAGAAAGAGGCAGTGATTCCTGGGAAAAAACAGAAAACAAACAGCGTTAATGGTGATAGTTCGGGAATGGCAGGTGAATCCAGCGTTATTTCACAAGTTGCACTTCCAACCGAGCAAAGCGCCGCTGGTTCAAGTTCAACGTTAGAGGTAAGTGCCTTTATTTCAACTATGAGAGCTGGCGATAATTTCGTAGGCCCGACTGTTTTGGAGGACAATGCGGCTGATGATATGGAAAATGATTGTGTTGGTGGCCTGGTAGAATTGAAAGAGAGTGGTTTGGAGCCGGAGGTGCTGGTGGAGATTGAAAATAGTGATGAAATTATGATGGAGGACTGTGATGATTTAGAGTTTTCGGAAATTGAGTGTAGTCAGTCGTTGGATGATGTGTACTCAGTGGAAGAATTGAATGCTTTTTTAGATTCAACCAAAGGAAAAAAGACTGACGTATCTAAGCACTTTCCCGATGCTAATAAATTTATTAAATCGGTGCTAATTGCTCAGAAGAATGTGGGCTATGAGGTAATTTCTAAACAAAAACGATTCCGATTGAGCAAATATGTAACAACGTTACGAAAAACTCAAGAAGAGCAAGGGAAGGTGTCAAAACGGAAAAAATGAATCACATGGGAGAGGGATCTATTTTTATTTTCGTTTTACTTTTCTGTTACTTCTTGTTTCCCCTTTCTATCTTCCCTGCAATGCAGATTCTTAAAGTAGGATCGTTAAATGTGAATGGGATGAGAGATGGGGGTAAAAGAGCTTTGATCGGTGAATTTCTTAAACTTAAAGAAACTCAAGTAACATTTTTACAAGAAACTCACAGTGATAAAAAGAATGAATCTGAGATTAAATTATGGTGGGAGGGAAAAACTATTCTAAGTCATGGCACAAATGTCAGCGCAGGAGTGGCTATTTTATTCTCAAACTACATAAATATAAATATTATTTCAGAAGTAGAAATAGAAAAAGGACGTATTTTGTTGGTGAAAGCTAAGGTAAATAATCAACTTTTTGAATTCATAAATATTTATGCTCCAAACAAATGCTCAGATAAATGTATTTTATTTGAGAAATTAAGAGATTTCTTAAATAGTTACATTTTTGAGGGTTTTTTAGTTGTGGGCGGAGATTGGAATTGCACTCTTAATTTTCTTTTAGATAGGAACAATCAAGAACCACATGCTGCATCGGCTTCCTTTTTAAAAAGTTTAATAATTCAGAATGGTTTAGTAGATGTGTGGAGAGATCAAAATTTGGCGATAAAACATTACACATGGACTAAAGTAAATCAGGGAATGATAAGTGTAGCAAGACTTGATCGGTTTTATGTAAAGCGTGTTGACAAAAATAGAGTAATTGGGAGTAATATTGTTCCTTGTTGCTTATCAGACCATAATTTAATTACAGTAAGTATTGTTTTAACACAATCTAATTTTAAAAGCCCTTATTGGAAATTTAATATTGCTTTGTTGAAAGAAAAACAGTTTCATGAAAAAATTAAGTTATTTTGGGAAGAGTGGAGTTTAAAAAAAAAAGATTTTAAAAACTTGTTACAGTGGTGGGAGTTAGGAAAGATTCAAATAAAAATATTTTGCCAACAATATACATGTTTTTCAACAAGAAAAATAAAACAAAGAATTTCTGAAATAGAACATGAAATCTCACATATTACATCTGGTATGATTCAACATTCTGATTCATCTTTAGCTGCCTGTTTAAGTAAAAAAAATCAAGATTTAGAATCTTTATTGCAAGTGCGGGCCAAAGGTGCTTTGATAAGATCTCGTTTTATGTCATTGCATGAGATGGATGCTCCTACTTCTTATTTTTTTAATTTAGAAAAAGTGTCAAAACAACAAAATGAAATGTACTGTTTGGAGACCCCTGATGGACTAAAGACTTCTGATTCAGAAAAAATGAGAAAGATTGCAGTGGACTTTTATTCAGACTTATACAAGAAAGAAGAAACTAATATTGAGTGCATTTCACAACAACTGCAAAAGTTGCCTACTCTTACTGAAACACAGTGCAAGTTTCTGGACAGTGCTATTTCGTATGAAGAACTAACGGATGCAGTAAAACAGATGAAGATGGGTAGAGTCCCAGGAATTGATGGACTGTCTGTTGATTTTTATAAATCTGTGTGGAACATTATTGGAAATGATTTATATGAAGTGATTCAAGAATGTTTTAAAGAAAAATGCCTTCCTATAAGTTGTCAAAGAGCAGTTTTAACACTTTTGCCAAAAAAGGGGGATTTGAGTGATCTTAAAAACTGGAGGCCTGTCTCTGTTTTAACCACTGATTATAAGATATTGGCCAAAGTACTGGCTAATAGGTTAAAGACTGTACTTGGAGATTTAATACACCCAGATCAATCCTATTGTATCCCAGAAAGAACTATTTATGATAACATTTTCATGGTAAGAGACATTTTAGATTATGCCAAACTAAATGATGTGAATGTTGGCTTTTTGTTTTTGGATCAAGAGAAAGCATTCGATAGAGTGGACCATGGTTTTTTATTTGAAACTATGAGGGCTTTTGGTTTTGGAAATGTTTTTATTTCTTGGATCAAACTTTTATACAGGAATGCTTCTTGTGTTTTAAAAATAGGAGGCAGCTTAAGTAAACCAGTAAGAGTACTTAAAGGCATAAGACAAGGATGCCCTTTATCAGGCCAGCTTTATGCATTGGCAGTGGAGCCATTACTGTGTTTATTAAGAGAAAAATTGTCTGGTTTAAAACTTGATGACATATGCAATTCATTTAAGGTAATAGCGTATGCAGATGACATCACTATTTTAGTAAAAAATCAAAGAGATGTTGATGTTGTTAAGAGCAGCATCTCTTTGTTCGAAAGGGCTTCATCTGCAAAGTTAAATTGGATTAAAACAGAGGCTTTTTGGTGCAATGAAAAAACTACAATGATATTACCTGTCATCCCAGAAAATGTAAAGTGGAAAAAAAATGGCTTCAAGTATTTAGGCATTTTTTTAGGTTCTGAATTGTATCAAAAGAAGAATTGGGAAAATGTTAAAGAAAAAGTGTGTTCTAGATTATCAAAATGGAACTGGATTTTACCACAACTTTCTTATAGGGGAAGGGTGTTGGTTACAAATAATCTTGCGGCCTCTGTACTTTGGCATAAATTAATTGTGTTGAATCCACCAGATGGTTTTATTAGAGAAGTTCAAAAAGTGTTTGTAGATTTTTTCTGGAATGGACACCATTGGTTAAGAGAGGCAATATTGTATCTGCAATTAAATGAGGGTGGTCAAGGCCTAATGGACATTAAGTCCAAAGTAGCTGCTTTCAGACTGCAGACTGCTCAAAAATTTCTTTATCAACAATCTCTAAACTGGACTGCTATTGCTTGTGCTCTGTTAAATAGAGTGGGACGGATGAATTTAAACAGACACCTTTTTTTAATGAATTTGAAGGATATTGATTTTAATGGACTTCCGTCTTTTTATACATCGGTATTAAATGCATGGCAAATAATTACAATCAAAAGAGAATTGACTGATGTAACACAAGAATGGATATTTGAGGAACCATTAGTTTATAACCCAGCTTTAATTAGTGAGATTTTGAAATCCAAGGGTATTTGCACAAGTTTGATCAAAGCGGGAATATGCAAAATCTGCCATTTAAGAACAATGGATAAGTGGATATCTGCAGAAAAACTGGCTGGGAAGATTAATGTACACTCTGTAAGAATTATTGAAAAATTGTTATATGAGGTTCAAAAAGTGTTTCCTGTAGTACCATTGCAAACAGAAGTAATTGAGACTGTATTTCCCAGTATCAGTGTGAAAGCAAATTTAGAAGATTGGCAGGAGGATGACGCAAAATTACTTTCTTTTAAAACACCACAACTTGGTTTTTTTGATGAAATATCAAAGAAGTCATTTTATTGTCTTTGTGTTAAATTTTTAAATTTGAGATCTTTGAGAGAAATTGCAGAAACCAAATGGGCAAATTTTGTTGAAATTGGTACCTCTCCAAAAGGATGTTGGAGGTCATTATATAAGACACCAATTGAAAAAAGAAGTGGAGATTTACAATGGCGGATCTCTCATTGGATTTTGGCAACAAACCGTTATAAACATCATTTAAATCCTTTGCAAGAAGATAAATGTTTATTTTGTGGCCTTCCAGAAACAATGCTTCATCTATTTATAGGTTGTTCAAGGCTTTTCAGATTGTTTGATATGTTAAGAGATTTGTGTCAAAATCTTGGGTTCATTTTTACAAAAAGTCTTTTTATCTTTGGACCAAAATATAGTGTCTTAAATAGGAAAAAAATAGTTTTGACAAATTTCCTATTAGGTAAGGCAAAACTGGCAGTTTGGCTGACAAGAAAAAACAAAATGTTGCTTGACATCAATACTGATCCACTGAATCTATTTAGAGCTTTGGTAAAAAGCAGGTTAGTGATGGAGTATAAATATTATGAATTGGTGAATGATGTTGATTCTTTCTTTCTTGTATGGGGTGTTGAAAGTATTTTATGTAAACCTAACCAAGTAGGAGGTTGTGATATATTGGTGTAAATTTGGCGGTATTGTTTTTTTTATTGTTATTGTATAATTAATTTGACTTTATTATAATTTTTATCATTATTATTATTATTTTTGTTTTCCCTTTTTTTTTAGTACTGTATGTACATGTTTCTTTTATTATGCTGTATTTGTTAATAACCCGATACAGTTTTTAAACTGTTGTAATTAAAGAGCTGTTAAAAGTCAAAAGTCTCTCTCACTCTCTCTCTCATTTTATTTTTCTGTTATTTATTATTATTTTTTTCCATCAGTACCAATCCAACAACAGTTTAAATCAGTAAAAATTATTTGAATAATAAAAAATAATAATAATAATAATGGGGATTAGATGAAAAAAAAAAAAAAAAAGATGATGATGATGATGGTGGTAGTAATGATAATAATAATAATAATAATAGTAATAATAATAAATATATATATCTATATATTAAAAAAAAAAAAATGCACACGCACTTGCATTTATATCTCCTCCTTGCATATACTACATTCACAGGGTAAGTGTGACATGGGCATGGTAGCCTGGGCATTGCACTGGACTAATCCATGCTGCATGTCATACTTTTTTAATGCACCACAAAGCAACTGACACACACTACACACTTAAAGGCTGAACATATTACTTCCACCTCCACAAATTGTTATTAATGCTATTGTTTTGTTGTTGTTATTATTATTATCATTACTATTATTATTATTGTTATTATTGTTATTGCTATTACATTTTATATTAAAAAAAAAATTCTTCTGCATATTGTTATTCTTCTAAATAATATTATTCTTTACTTTGTTCCTATTATTTGTTTACTATCTTTATTGTAGTAATTTTTAATTTTTATTATTATAATTGCTATTATTATTATAATTTCTTTTTCCTTTCTTCTACTTTTATTTTTTTCTCCCTTTCCTTTTTCTATTTCATCTTCTTTCATTTTTTTCATTTCTTCCCTTTTTTTCCTTCTTCTACAAATTATTGTGATTTATTATTATTAATATTATTAATAATATTACCATCATTGTTTGTCCTCTTCCTGATTTCCCAACCCCCCCTCACCTCCTCACTATTATCATTAATATCATTACTTCTACTTTTATTTTTATTATTACTATTATTACTGTTTTGACTTGTTCTTCAGCTGTCCCCTCATTATCATTAAAATAAGTATTTCTACAATTGTCATTATTCAGGTTGCTGTCATTGTTTTCATAGTAGTTAGAGTAGCAGTCATTGTAGTAGTAGTAGTAGTGGATGTGGTAGTAGTTGTGGTTGTTGAAGTAGTAGTTGTAGTAGTAACTGTAGTAGTAGACTTCATTGGTGTAGTAGTAGTATGTTGTAGTAGTAGTAGTAATAGTTGCATCGTAAGGAGTAGATGTTGAAGTAGCAGTCGTTAATGTTGTAGTTTCAGTGGCGGTAGTGATAGATGTGGATGTAGTAGTTCCAGTTGTAGGTAGCGGATGTAGTAGTATCAGTAGTAGTCGTAGTAGTAGTCATTGTAGTAGTGGTATCAGTAGTAGTAATAGTTATTGTTGTAGTGGTATCAGTAGTAGTAGACAAAATGGTAGTAGTCGTTGTAGTGGTAACAGTAGTGGTAGACATCATAGTTGTAGTAGTTGTTGATGTGGTAGTGTGACGCGGCAGTAGTAGTAGTTGGTGTAGTACAGGT
>CAIGQQ010005934.1:1591424-1616057 GCA_903798035.1 Danio albolineatus | reverse complement strand
TTTTTTTTTTTTTTTTTTTTTTTTTTTTTTTTTTTTTTTTTTTACTGTCATTATTACTAGCATTGTTATTACTCTTTACCACTGATTGACTTAATTCTTTTTATTCCCTCTTTATCTGATATATTTATCTGTTATTTGCATAATTTATGTTATACTGTTATACATGTTGTTTATGTACATATGTATATATTCTTCCTTACGTATGTAATTTGACCTTCCACCTAATTACTTTTTCCATGTACAAACACACACACACACACACACATATGCATTTACCAGTATCTGACTGTATTGTGGTTGTTTTTTTGTGTTTTTGTGTTTTCTTTATCTATTATTATTTACTTACTTTACTTTCCATTTTTTGTTTTGTTTGAATGTATTCCCATTTAGTGTATTTTTTTGCATACTCTAATAAAAAAAAAAAAAAAAAAAAAAAAAAAAAAAAAAAAAAAAAAAAAAAACTTCTACTTGCAAAGTTTCTTATAGTTATAGTCTTATAGTCAGTTAAATGTCTGTTGAAAGTCTGTCTCAACAGATATTAAGCAGACAGTCTACTAAAACTCAAATGGACCATCAAAATAAAGTGTTAAAAAAAAAAAAAAAAGTTAAAACATCATTTAGCTATAAAGTTCATAATTCTTATATTTTGGCCAATTTTGTACAATTACTAAGGTGTGAAGTAACAGGACTCTTTAGATCAGATGTGAAGTAGACTGAATAATTCATTTTTGGGTCTCATGTGTCGAAACAGATACACAATACACTGCAAAAAATGCTTTTCTTACTTAGATTTGTTGTCTTGTTTTTACTACAAATATCTAAATATTCTTAAATCAAGAAGCATTTTCTAGACAACCAAAAATATTGTCTTGTTTTTACAATATAATTACAAACAATCTCATGTTCATGAATTTAGCAGAAAGTTTTCGTGAGTTCAAAAGACCCATTATTTCAAGGCTGAAAACTAAGTGCTGCTTTAATTCTCTTTCTCCCAACAGTCCTTAGGTACATGAGAACAACTGAGCATTTAAAAAAAACAAAATCATATAAATGACAAACAAAACTGCACAATTACTTCATTGAAGCGCTGATTGACTGTAGAGTTTAATAGCCTTGAGAAAGTGCCCTTTGTAAAATAGTTCAGTTGAAAGGTTCTTCCAAATGAGATTGAGCAAGTATTGAAAGTACCATTTGGAACAGAGAGCAACAGTGGGCACTTAAAATGGTCTGCAAGTGAAAAGTCCATTAATTTTCTCAATTGAGAAATAGATTTTTTTTAACGATTCTGCATAAACCTTTCAAGACAGACTGACTGTTAATCTATGGTAGAGTATGTGCGTCTATTAAAGCCCTAACTCATAATGTTTTAAATTTCATTTTAATATTTTCGGCTTTGCCAATCAGAGAATCTTAACAGACAACAAAAGGAGCTGAGCTGCAAGTGGCAACCACCCACTTTTTATATATTTCTGGGATATTTGTCTGTATAAAAAGTGTGACTTTAATAGTTTTTATTTCTTAATGTTTTCCATTTCACATGCAATTTGGAAAAAAAAGTAGAAGTATTCTGTAGGCTACATTTTCATTCTTAATAAAACCCAAGTTTAAGTTAGCTAGTCTAATATCTGATTTCTTTATATTCTGACATTTTATATCGAATGTTTTTAAAACAGTTCATGGTTTACAGATTAGTACATATTAATAGTTTGACAGCCAGTCTACTGTGAGCAATTTGAATCTGAATCGCATCTAGGCAGGAACCAATTTCCAGTTCTCAATCCTTCAGCCTTTCCTTTTCTATTGCAAAGTGTTTTATTCAGTAGATACATTAAAATGCTTGATATTAAGTGAAATGCAGCAATTACCCAGGCTCCCTGTGGCTTGGCTGAAAAACACAATCCTCTGCTCAGATCTGCTACAGTAGCTCATTTAGTTGCTCACTTTACTGTGTTTTAAGGTGAAAGTGGGCTTGTAATTCAATGGTATATGTTATTCAGCTGGTTTAGTCACAATGTAGTTTTTTTTCTGTCTGACACTCAAATAGGTAAACAATCAAACATGTAAAAGTAAACTGCGGTGTTTACTGAACATCCAATGACCTACCGATGCACACCAGGTCCATGAATCCATACATGGCGTAACAGATCTGAAAGAGCAGGTCCTGTCGTTGCCACTTGGCCGATGGACTGAGGGATGACCACACCAGCCAGGAGATACTGGCGATCAGGAACAGGGAACCCAGAACTGCTGCTGCTATCTGTACTTTCTCTATTACTGTCAAAGAGATGGCCTGCCACTGGAGGAAGAAAAAACAAAACAAAAACAATATGATAAACTCATTGAAGTGCCAGTTTCACATTTGACACATTGCCAAACTTTGATACATTCATTCAGCAAGATGGTAATATTATTTTATATATAAACTAGGGCTGTCAATTGATTAAAAAATTTAACTAATTAATCACACTTTTGTTTGTGATTAATCATGATTAATCACGAAAACCATATTTATTACAGAAATAAAAACACAGGCATGTAAGTTCCATTTGAATTTTAAAACAATCAATGCCAATAACAAACAAAAATTATTTCCATGTTGGATTCTAAGTGAACTACAAAAAAAAACCAAAATACAGGCATTGCAAATATGGAAATTGGAAAAAAAAGTATTGAATACAAACAATTGTATTCATTGTAAAGTTGTTTTGCGAGTTGAGAACATTAATTATAAAGTACAATTTTGCTTAGTCCTCCTTAACATTTAGCCAGTCCAGTCTGTTGACATTATTGGGTGAAAACACACACACGCACGCACGCACACACACACGCACACACACACACAAAGTTCAAAAATAAAAGAAAGAGTTGACTTTCCTTTGGACAGCCGACATTACAGCGCGCCGTCCTTCAGGTGGTCTAGCTGGTATTAAATTAACGAGCCGTCTGAGATTTGAATAAAAAGTGCAAGTCCTCATTGTTCATTAATATAGCGATGTTGTTGTGGATTGTGGGCATTGATGATGTTAAGCTTGTTTTACTTATATGATGCGCAGCAGAAAAAAAAGTTCTCACCTGGATCAGAGCGAGTTTTTGTGCTGCCGAATCAGCGCTGCATGCAATAAACTCACACTTAGTCGGGCGAAGTAAAGGTCTCTTTACCTAGGATATCAATCAAATGAATCAAGCTCTAGCCACAAATAAAGTAATATGCTATTTTATTATTTTAAGACTTTAGATGACTGGTTAGTAATTAACTCATACATGGTTAGGCCATTAAAGTCAATGAAATAATAATTTTAATAAATATAAAATATCTTCGTAAGAATGTGGTGTTTGTCTTCTCTGCCAGAGACTGCTCTATGGTTTTAAAACCCTTTTCAAAACTGTATCGTTTAGACCTGTATGTTTTTTTTTATATTAAATGTAGACTAGTTTGCTTGTGGATGTCTGATAACTTGCGCGTTTCCGCTGAGCCTGCTGTGGTAGCTTGGCAACAGAGCCGCGACGTCAACACACAGAATCTGTCGGCACAGTTCAGCACGAGAATTCCAGGCCGAGAACGGTTTGTAATCGTGCCGCGCCATTCCAGGGTCAGTGGAGAAACAACCGTGAGCGTTCCGAACTGTTCTTAGAACGGTTCGGCACGATAGTGGAAAAGAAGCTACACAGGGAGAACATGCAAACTCCACACAGAAATGCCAACTGACCCAGCCTGGGCTTGAACCAGCGATCTTTTTGCTGTGAGGAGATCATTATACCCACTGCACCACTGTTATGACCCGACAAGCATATGTTTTAAACATAATAATTCAACTTTAGAATTATGAATAGATGTATTCTGATGGTGGCACCATGGCGGCGTAGTGAGTAGCACATTCGCCTCACAGCAAGAAGGTCGCTGGTTCGAGCCTCGGTTGGGTCAGTTGGCATTTCCGTGTGCAGTTTGCATGTTCTCCCCGTGGTTGCAAGGGTTTCCTCCGGGTGCTCCAGTTTCCCCCACAAGTCCAAAGACATGTGCTATAGATGAAGTGTATGAGTGTGAATGAGTGTGTATGGATGTTTCCCAGAGATGGGTTGCAGCTGAAAGGGCATCCGTTGCGTAAAACAAATGCTGGATAAGTTGGCGGTTCATTCCGCTGTGGCGACCCCGGATTAATAAAGGGAAGAAAAAGCCGAAAAGAAAATGAATAAATGAACCATATGTTTGAGAATAACATTAATAATCATCTACTCATATGAACATATATTTTACGTACATCTACAGAATCGTGAGAAAATCGTGATCTTGATTTTAAGGAAAAAAGTCGTGATTCTCATTTTAGCCAGAACTGACCCTAAAATTTGAAAGCTTTTTATGGTATTAATTTAAACATGCACTAATACAAGAGGCACCACAGTGGCGTAGTGGGTAGCACATTCGCCTCACAGCAAGAAGGTCGCTGGTTCGTGCCTCGGCTAGGTCAGTTGGCATTTCTGTATGGAGTTCCTCCGGGTTCCTCCGGGTGCTCCGGTTTTCCCCACAAGTCCAAAGACATATGGTGTAGGTAAATTGTCCATATGGTGTGTGTGTGTGAATGAGTGTGTATGGATGTTTCCCAGAGATAGGTTGCAGCTGAAAGGGCATCCACTTTGTAAAACATATGCTGGATAAGTTGGCGGTTCATTCCACTGTGGCGACCCCAGATTAATAAAGGGACTAAGCCGTAAAGAAAATGAATGACTAATACAGGAGTGCCAACTCAGACATGAATGGCTGGTCTCCTATATAGTTTAGCTCCAAATTCCTTCAACACACCTGCCTGGAACTTTCTAGTACATCTTGAAATAGCTTGATTAGCTGGTTCAGGTGTGCATAATTTGGGTTGGAATAGTCTTCAGGACACCAGCCCTCCAGGACAAAGTTTGAGTACCCCTGCACTAAGATCTTCTGTGTAAAAAAACATAATTTTTGTGTAACATAAAAAGAGATATGTTTTTGCCCAGTCATTACAGTAACAATCATTAATATATTTTGAGAAGCTGGAGCAATGCGTTAAGCAATAAATTACAGGTTTACCTCTTGTTTAAAAAGACAGTCCAGTGTCTATGGTTTAAAATATGCTTGCTCATCTTTGTTTCTTTCCGTTTTTTCCACTATACTATATTTGAATGTTCTTCTGGTGGATTTTGATATAAAATGACAGCTCTAATAATAAGTAAATCAATGACAGAAAGCACAACTGAGCAGAACAACTTTAACTGCATGCATTAACTACACATGGCCATAAAGAGTCCTATCTTTAAATTAACGAACACAAACAAAAACATGGCCTTATTTGAAGGTCAGATCAAAAGAAAATCAAACAGACTAAACATAAAATCAGGGAAAAGCAGAAGTTTTGAACCCAGAAAAGCACTTGAGGTAACTCCATATAAAAGGAAAAATACTGCTGTTAGTATTATGGTGCTACAATGTAACAGTTACGGTATTGTATAACTACATGTACACAGCGCACAGTACTCCAATGTGCACATATGGCTAAAGCATGTAAACATTAATCTCTAATGCATGTTTTTTTTCAAAGTCACATATACAGCCATGTCTAAAAATGTAGTGTACATTTATCTTTTCCAACAAAACATTACTCTGCACAAAAGTGGGATCTATAAAGAAATGATTTACTGACTCTGTTGTGGAAGAACTTGGCTAGACTTCACAAAAGCCAACCTATAACTCACTGAACACCTCTGGGATGATGCTGAGCCAGACCCCATCGTATAAAAACAGTGTCTGACCTCACTGATGCTCTGATGTCTGAATGAGAGCAATGTTCCCTGCAGCCATGTTCCCACAGCTAGTGGAAGGAAGGACTGATGCCTTATTAATGCCCATGGTTTTGAGCTGTCCTGTAGCTCAACAGTAAAGGACAGCGATAGCAAAGCCAAGGACATGGGTTTGAGTGCCAGAGAAAGCAAGAACTGATGAAACTCATCTAATGTCATTGTGGATAAATGTGTCTAATTTTAATCAGCCAGCCAGGCCATTTTTATGTCTTTTATCTATGAACATTTATTTAAAATATAGTGTGTACACAACAAGACTTGCTCATTCTGATTATAAACTAAAGGCCCCAGTCTACTTCAAATGAAGTTCTTTTTTGTTCAATGTTTGAGGCCAAAAAGAAGTTCTCAGCCAGGAATAAGGCTGAGTGATATGTACTGTTTTCAAACCTTCCGTCACCCACGATGTGCAGTTGGCAGGGTTGTAAATGTGTCACACTGCTCCAGTGAAATCCCAAACCCAACAACAATGGTGGCTGGGAGAGAATAACTGAAACTGGGAGTTTCATGAGACAAACAACCACATTGCTTTACATTTGCCAAGGACAGACACTGAATGAAACAATATTTAGAACTTTATCAGACGTTGCACAATGTGGTTGTGCTTATCATTGGGTGTGACTCTGAGTCACAGCGAGCTAAGGGACAGGTGAAGATACATCTGTACCTGCTCTGCTACTCGACCCTCCAGTTGATTCTTGTAGCTAACTTAGTGTTGTTGTGGATGTTTTTCTCCTGTCTTAACTGCGTGGATATGAAGCAAATCAAAGAAGGCAGAGATCCAAGACATACCTATCGATTGTGTAATCATCACAGACCAATGGCAGCTCAAAGGTGTAAAGGACCAAATTTACTCCATCAAAAAGTTTAATTTCGTGAGCTGTTCTCCAAAATGAAAAAAGAGAGATCATTTTGATTTCACTTTAAAAGCAATCAACAGAGGTGGGTAGTAACGAATTACATTTACTTGGTTACATTTACTGGAGTAAAATTGTTGGGTAACGTGTTCTTTTTGAGTACATTTAAAAATGAGTGCTTTTACTCAAATAAATTTGTAGAGAAAAATCATTACTTTTTACTTTGTACATTTGGTGATGTTCCTCCGTTACTGTCAAGTTATAATAAATATGATTCATATAACATTTGCAAATGTCGTGTGGCGCCGCATTGGAGAGGTTGTGTAGCGAGAGGCTGCTATAAAGACATGTCTCCCCCTTTCGGTTCAAGAGCGAGCGCCTATGTTGGAATGATGGCTGAAGTAAAGGAAGACATGTAAGTTTATATTGCGGTCATGCCATGTTGCCATCTGCGGTTCCGAGAAGGAAGGTCATGCTGTCTGTGCTGTGACTCTATCGGACCAGGTCACCCGCGGCCTCAAGTTTTCACTCCAACATGTAAACAAAAATAGTTTCATAATGCGATGCACACTGTACATGGAACTGATATTGTACACATGAACTGCAGCTCCAACCTGAAAAAAACACGTTGTGGTAAGTGTCACAATTATCCCAATTTGAGCCTTATTAAAGATAACTATTGGATAACTAAAGAAACTGCTGTTTATTGGAATAACTGATTAGCCCAGCACATATTAGTCATTCACACTGTTAACCATTAAAAATATAACATTTTATTTTTTAACATTAATTTTGTAATATGTATATAATATTTAATAATGTATACATCCTGAAGTAACTAGTAACTATTTACTTGAGTAATTTTTTCATCAGATACTTTAACTTTTAAGATTGTAACTTTTACTTGAGTAAAAGTTTGAGTACTTGAGTAAAAGTACCGCAAGTATTTGTACTTTTACTTGAGTATAGATTTTGGATACTGTACCCACCTCTGGCAATCAACATACTTTTTATAATGCAATTCCTCATTTAGCCTGCTTATAGTCAATTTTATTTTTAAGCTTTATTTGAATGTGGCAAATTGTTTATTTTAAAAACTTTTTTGCTCTACAAATACTATTATAAAATGTCTGACAGAGACTCTTCCCCTCACCATCAGTTTTTTTGGTGATGCATGTCTACATGAAGATTATGGAAAATGAGATGAGAGAAAGCGCAATTTGAAATTTGATCTTTAAGAAAGCCTTAAAATCTGACAACTGGTCAGCTAAGATATCACTATAAGTGCTTCAAGCTGAATTTCTGGTCCGTTATTAAATATATTATGATTATTGAAATATACATGATGTGACCTCTTATAGTTTTATAAATCCTGCATTCAATCTATCTCTATGAATGAACAGTGTCCTTAATGTTAACATGATATATTTTTTTATTCAATCAGTTTTGTTTTCTTGTGTGACTTGTAAATAAGGTTGAACCTATGACTCCCATAAATCCTGTATATTTAAACTGGCCAGAGAACGACTTGTACTTCTTCTGAAGTGTTTCCAGAAAAGTGTGCCATATGTTTTAGACATTTAGCCAGTGGTCCATGGGTAGTGCTTAGCGTGACATCTGAGGCTGAGACTGTAGGTTAGTGTTAATAAGTTGATAGTACTTCCAATCTTACTTGAAGTCATCATAAACATACAGTATAGCGTCATGTTAAAGGGCACATACATGACCCCTTTTTTTATATTTAATATAAGTCTTTTGTGTCAGCAGAATTTGGCCGTAAAGTTTCAGCTCAAAATACCCATCAGATTATTAATTATAGCTGCCTAAAGTCGTTCCATTATAGCTCTAAACAAATTTTTCCTGTTTTTTGCACTGGCCCTTTAAGAATAGTCCCCGTTCCCGTCAGCGTGGCTCTATCTCCACCCTTGGCTGCGTCAGACACACAGATGCTACAGGAACAGATGTTAAGGGAAGCAGATCTCACTACGTTTGAGAAATACAACAGTAAGAACTTTACCAAAGACTGTTTAATGTGTTTGTTAAGGAGTTGCAACGATGAGTCACGCACAATGCAGTTATAGAGTTCGTTCACGCACGCACGCGCGCTTTTGCAAGCAAATGTGAAAGGATACGGGCTAATATCCACTGCTGTATTGATATCTGTTATGTTAATGTACACAATAAACCTGATTTAATGTCAACAAACCGAGATTGAAGCGTCTTTTTTGCTGACACGCTGCTGTGGTGATGAAGTAAAGCTGAAGTAAATGGCTGTAGTTCATTACAAACATGCACTGTTTTAAACAAGTGTTAAACTTAAACTCACTCTTGATCACATTTGATGATGATTGATGACCTTCGTGAACTGAACAGACCTTTTACTCCCGGTTGCTTTGCGCATGTCCTGTCTTATTGATATGATTATACACGTTACTACGGAGATATGTTAATACGCAGCTGTCAATCAATTCGGTGGGCGGGGGGACTGCACTCCTACGTCAAGTTGCGGTCGATCTCAAAACCACTCCAATTGGTCCACCGTTTTTATGCTGTTAAATTGAAAAAAAAAAGGACTGGGTGTGTTTATACAACCCCAAAATGACCGTCTATACACTATAACTACACCTATGACTGTCCAAACAGCTTAAAAAGTAGATTTTTCATCAAAGGTGCCCTTTAAAGTAATAAAACCTATAGGGCATTTGAAGTCCAATTAATGGTGGTTTACCTGTAGTGGGTTCTTGGTGCTGATGGCGATGACCTGGTATTTGTAGTAACAGAGTTCACAGCTCCAGGATCCTCTCTCACTAATCCATTTAATTAGACAGGGTTCATGAGTGCAGCGCACAGAACCGCTACAACGACATGGGCTCAGCAGTTCCCCCTGCAGGACACAACAGAGGTAGTTAAGTAAGAAATTAACAATTCTTTAACATTAACATTCTTTTTTATGGTGATGTACTTATGCTGGACATTTCATGTTATTCTGGAAACCACTCCTGAAAGTTGACCTTTATCTATTTCAGTATAACATTCTCAAAATCTAAAATCTCTCAAAAAATCTAAATCAACAACCAATACATAAAATAAGGTGCTTGTCCAACTTGTTTTCTTTTCCAGTAATAATTTACACTCTAAAATATTGACATTTCAATAGGACTTTTTTGGTCAAATTTCATCAGTTAAACCTAGTCATTTCATTACAAATCTACATAACTGAAAGTTATGTATGAAAAAGTGGCTTTGTCCCTGTGTACACCATGAACCTTTGTCAACCTGATCACTAGTAAATTTAGAGTCCTGATTATAACTGGTGTTTTAATGCATTATTTTTTGTCCAATGCATGTCTATGAAGGGAGGAAAGGTGTATGTATGGGCTTTGTCCTATAATCCAGTCTAATTTTGCAGTCTAACTATATATTTTACATATGCAATAATAACACAATTTACATTTGAACACCAAAGAAGACAACGAATGTTAATAGAGAGTTTTCATTTCTGCTCTGCCAACTGCAAAACTACTGCAATCAAAGTCAGTTGAAAAATAGATAATGTCCTGTCAGAAAATAAGCAGTAACATTTTCATTAAAAATGTATCTTGGTTAACAAAGACTCGATTACCAGATGGCATTCATTGTTTGCTTGCTTACCTGCTTAATTGATTGATTGACAGTATTTCAAATCAAAACTATAAAACTGTGTGTTTTACCTATATGTGTGTATATATATATATATATATATATATATATACACTTAAATATCAACCTTTTTTATATAACTTTTTTATAACATATTGGGTTGTTTAAAATCAGCTGTGAAATGCTGTTAAAATAAGGACTTGTATGTATTCTTCAATGTAAATCAAATAATACACTGATATTCATTCATTTATTTTCTTAGTCCCTTTATTAATCCGGGGTCGGAATCAACCGCCAACTTATCAAGCATTTGTTTTACGCAGCGGATGCCCTTCCAGCCGCAACCCATGTCTGGGAAACATCCATACACACTCACTCAACTCAAACACTACGGACAATTTAGCATACCCAATTCACCTATACCACATGTCTTTGGACTTGTGGGGGAAACCGGAGCACCCGGAGGAAACCCACGCAACCACGGGGAGAACATGCAAACTCCACACAGAAATGCCAACTGACCCAGCCGGGGCTCGAACCAGCGACCTTCTTGCTGTGAGGCGAATGTGCTACTCACTATGCCACCGTGGCGCCCTACACTCATATATATTATTCTTTTATTATTATTATTATTATTATTTATTATGTATTAAACACAATGTTTTTGGAATATTGTTGAAGTTTTAATCGTTTTAATTGAAACCTTAAAAATGCTCATCATAAAAGTGCTATATTCAAGCCATTGTATAACCTGCATTTTTAATGCATTTTAACAAATGAATAGATCCAGACCAAAACAGTGTCACATCACTGACCCATCCATTAGTTGTGCAAATTATTAATGGGGTCCACTGAAGGGTTCAAAAAATACTAGAAACATGACCTTGGTGCCCTTCATTAAAACCAAACCCATGATACAGTCATTTGGGTAAGATGGGTTAACAGCATTGCTTGCCATGTTAAAAAACAAAGCAATTTGGCTCAATGATAAAATCTTTTTCAGCAGCCAAAAGGACATAATTTAAGTAAATGCAGCTTTGCGTCCTATGTGAATTATGTATAAACTGAGACAACATACCTGCAGCCTTGAAATCACATGTTCCACTCCAGGCTCAAACATTTCAAGTGGTGCATGTCAAAATATATTCACAGAAGCCTCACAGCGGTATTTACAATATTTCAAAACACCGCACGTCTCAAATGTGCCTCTGAGGTTTGTGTGGGTGACAACTAGTTGCCTATAATCCAATGTGTTTATTCTGAGCTCATTTATTCAGTGAAAAGTACGATACATCTGAAAGTACCCCATTCTGATGCTGCCAAAATTAGAGAATTAATGACACATGTGCAAACATTTGACACAGCAAGTTACTTTAATTAACACCATTACTGTGTATGGAACCTGACACAATGCCGCCATCTATCATTTGGCCTCACAAGCACACATACACATACATATATCCACACATCACACACCATAATGAGGGATGATCAGATAAAAGCATCTGTTGGGTCCCTGGCAACAGTGTGCTGGGACTTGCTCACTGATTGGAGCAGAGTCAAACCAATCCCTATGGCACTGATAGAAATTACCTTCCTGTGCTGATCAGATTTGGTCTCTTTTATATTGCTTCAGTTTAGCATCTAGAAAAGGGGACTCAATTTCCATCAGCATAAAGTATTAATTATCTACCCAGAGCGGTTTCAGAGCATATTTAGTGGGATATCAGAATGGCAGCTGAACTTTCCTTTTGAATTTTGCAGGTTAAAAAAACCCCAGATCACTTTGCCTTGAAGCCGCAACGAGTGTTTTTTTTTTCAGCAAACAACTTCATGTCCATTACAGACCTGTCATATTGATTTAGCCCAACATGCATACAGTTATGACCAACCATATACCATGCACTTATTCATAAACTAATGAAAAAAGTACCCACATACGCTGTGTGTAACTGACGTATTATTATTATATTATATTATATTATTGATATTTCAGCAAATAAAACAAAACATTCCTTAAATATCTTTTAGACATACAGTAATATTCAGCATGTCCATGCAGGGTATTTCTTTTTAAGTTGATGTAAGATGAGGTGAGATAAATATTGTTCTAGAAAACACTAGTAAATCTATGATTTATTAGAACTTCGGTTAAATTTTTATCAAGCTATCATGATTATATTTCCAGTCCACTGGTCAAAACTGAAATCTGAACTCAGAAACGAAAAAAGAAAATAAGTAAATATATAAATATGAAAGTAATTGAGTGGTGCCTGGCCAAATCAGTCAGCAGAAAGCCAGGGGTTTTCCCTTACTGTGCTGTTTATGTTCAGGTTCAACTGGGTAAGAAAATAAATGCAGTGGGTTCAGGTATGACTCAAGTCTAATATTACCAGGTCTGTCCACTCTATTCAAAAAGCAGAGAGGGTTTTAGGTGCAAGCAATATTTCTCTGAAATCTACTCTTAATGTGCTGTCATCATGCAAACAAAGTGTATATGCAACTTAGAGAATCACATCGGTGTAGTCAGCCTCTTTGATTCTACAGAGTTTTCATGATAACGCAGAGCCCATAAAATCATGCTGAAATGATCAACTGTTTTAGTCATTAAACAGGGAACACTCTTTGATCCCTTCCTAAAAATAATCTATTCACAATTTTTATTAAGACTTTTTAACTTGCATGAAAACATGATGTACTCTGAGATGAAATCTGAAGTTTTGGATACTTTGCCTTACACAGTGCAACACATTACCTACACAAAGGGTTAATTAAGCTGTTGATTAGGGCTGTGCAATTAATCATAATCGCAAAACACGATTTAAGCACATGCAATTTCTAAATCGCAAAGACTGCAATATTATCTATTAATTTATTTTGATTTTTGTTCACATTCTTTTGCGCATGATTTTAATTTGTTAACCAATCAGAGTTGATGCAGCAATTAGAGCTACGCTGAGCGGGAGAATGATGTTAACCAATCAGAGCTCACTCCGCACACAACGAAGGTGAGCGGGAGAACCGAATAGGTGGTTTTGATTTACATTAGTTTTTATTTATTGTTGTGACTGGAATTGGGGTTAGTTAATCTTTATTTTTTCATGTTGTCTGTTTTTAAGACAATTTATTACAGTTTTGTTTATCAAGCAGTTAGTACTACTGTGTACAGTATGTTTTTAACTAGAGTTGAGGTTAGTTAATCTTAATTTATTTTATGTTGTCTGTTTTAAAGACAATTTTACTACAGTTTTATTTATTAAACTTAATACTATGTTATTTCATTGAGAAATGTTTTGTTATGCACTTCTTGTGCACTGAATACATTTAGAATGTGTGTATGTAGCTTGTTTGAGAAAGCAAAAACAGTTGCCAAAATCGCAAGTAAAATCGCAATATTTGTTCTAAAAATATGATTATTTTGTCCATATTGCACAGCCCTATTGTTTATAGTGGTATGTGGAATGTTGGTCCACTCCTCTTTGCTGGCTGAGAGAAGTTGCTGGATATTGGCAGAAACTGGACCCTTCGTATAAGTATGTATACGCTGATCAAAAATATTCCAAACATTATCAATGGATGACATGTCTGAGTATGTGGGCTATGCAAGATCTGGGATGTTTTGAGCTTTCAGGAACTGTGTACAGACACAACAATCCATTCATCCATAAATGCATCTAATGTTGTAAAATTCTATCTTCTGTTTTTTTCTTGTTGAGTTATGCATTTTTTTAAGAAAACAAAATCCACGGTTTATCTCCATGGTGGATATTTACCTGAACAGGGCAGGATTACGGAATCACATTTACAGTATGAGAGAAAATGCAAAGATACATTTTATTTTCTTGCTTGTAATAAATAAAATAAACATGCAGGGCAAGCAGTGTTAACCTTGGACTGGGTTTCCTTTTTTACTTGTATCGCATGGCTTTTTCACTGGAATGTGACCGCTGTTGCCTTAAACAATAAACACTTTCTTATTAAGACAATAGCTGAAATGTTGGGACCAGAGGTTAAATACACCCTGTCATTTATCTTTTATGGTCCTCCAACTGATTTCAATGAAATTGCAGTGCTGTTCAATATAACAGTGCACTAAAGTCATCAATTAGCGGCCTGTGGTCCATTTCTAGACTGGTGTGAGCATGCTTAATACTTTTTCTGGCCATAGTTTAGATCGTGCCAAACCATTCTAAGAAAACTTTAGAACGCTTACGGTTGTTTCTCCACTGAGCCTGGAACGGCGCGGCTCGATTACAAACCATTCTTGGCCCGGAATTCTCAGCACGGTTAAATTCTGTGTGTTGACGTTGTGGCTCTGTTGCCAAGCTACCACAGCTGGCTCAGCGGAAGTGCACTAGTCATCAGACATCCACAAGTAAACAACACTACGTTTAACATAAAAAAAAAATGATCCAGGTCTAGACGATACAGTTTGAAAAAAATTTTAAAACCATAAAGCAAAGAAGGCAATTACTGGCCCACCACATTCTTACAAACAAATTTTATTTATTAAAGCTATTATTTCATTGACTTGAATATAATTAGTCATGTATAATATAATTACTAATTCGTCATCTAAAATCTTAAAATAATAAAATAGGCTAATTGTTTTAGTTGTGGCTAAAGCTTGATTAATTTGACTGACATCCTGTGAGACCTTTACTTCGCCTGACTGATCGTGAGTTTATTGCATGCAGCGCTATATTTGTTAGCACAAAAACTCGCTCTCACCGGGTGAGAACTTTAAAAATGACCACATGCACTGCTGAAAGACTTTTTCTTCTGCATCGCATCGAATAAAGACACGATTTAACATCAATGTCCACAACAACTTCCAATATCCATGAAACACCAACTTGCAGAATCTTTGAACAACGAGAAAATAGTTGCACTTTTTAATCCAAAGCCCAGACGGCTTGTTTAGTAATTTGGGGGGCTTTTTTGGGGGGGCTAAGGCCCTTATGCTTTTCGACGCTAGCAACGCCCCTGCCCTATACAAGAGAGTGGCATAACAGTGTTTAGTCATGCTGTTGTTTTCGCTTTTACACATGAACATGGAAAAACTGGCTTTTATTTAAATTTGAATGAACAAAGAGGAGCTGTTTACATTGCATTACAAAGGCAATTACTGATGCGTTTTGCATAACATTCGTAAGAGCTCTGTTGCAGCACGACAGTGGAAATGAAACCGTTTCTGTGCTGTAAGGCCCAGTTTAGCACGGAATGGAATGCTTCAGCATAAAGAATGGTTCAGCTCTTGTTTCCTCAAATAAGTTTAGACCAGCATATTTGATTGCATCTTTATCTAATCAAATTTATGAAAATTATTTAGCCTTGGACAATAAATATCAAAGACAAAAAGAAAACAAGCTCCTGTGGATAACATGACAAGTGTCATATTCAAGAAAAAAGAAATCCATGAAGACCACAACTTTCAAACAACAGTGAGCAGAAGAGTTTGCTTTCACTCAGTCTGCTTCAGGTAAAAAAAAAAGTTGCCTCATTTGTTCTTATCATTATTAAAATAAGTTTTCTCTAACATAGTGAATCTCTTACGGTTTGATGTTAAAGCCTGTGCGAAATTAAAATTTTCAATGTTTATTTTGCCAGCAAACATAATTATTGCTAAGGTGAACAATTAATCCACGCAAGTTAACTCACAAAAAAAAAGTTTGTTTTAGTAATGTTAAAAATCAGACTAAATGCTTTTGTTAGGAGTGGCGGTCCTTCTTAATTGACATCAGTTTGATGATTTTAGCCACAATATTCTTAGCCATGCTCTCCTTTTACTGTTAGTTTACTATGAGGGAAAAATGCCTAAAAAGAAAGTCCCAGCTGGAAGTACATCAGCACACTAAAAAAGTCTTAGCAACCTCCGGTTCATAACGGCTTTATATTAAAGTTTGAACCAGTGGTATAGCATGGCAAAAAGCTAAGAACAAATGTATGGGACAGCATAACCCTGTCCTCTACTGATGGGAAATGTATAGATGTTTTCTGTAGCGTATCTAAAAAGAAAAAGAACGAAAAAACATGCAATGAAAAACATACTCTACCCAATAATGTTTTTAGAATCAGATCACACCAAATAAAAGTCTAAGATGACATCAGAATACAATAAAGTCAGTAATAAACTAATGCTCACAAGATGTAAATGCACAAAGTCCCTCATTTTAGTTGCATTCTTTGGCCTTTTCTTTCAGTAAAATCATTCAGTGTACCTGGTGTTTAATTCATGGCTTTGTGCATTCTCAGTTAGTCCTAGCCCCAGTGCTAGCTCTTTCATCCTCTCGCCTTTGTCAGTTGTTTAATTTTGTTAGCTAATCACTAATCCATCACCACACAATGTTTTCTTTCTTTCTTTCTTTCTTTCTTTCTTTCTTTCTTTCTTTCTTTTTGCCCATTTGCATGTAATGCAGTGTCATTGAACTGACTCTGAAGTACTATTGAAGAACTATTGCATAGTTTTGTGGGAGCCCCAGGGTGCAACAAAATAAAAAAAATAGAAAACAAAAATATGCCGAAAACAATAAATTACGGCTGACATGCATAAAACAAAGATTTATTTATTGTGGCCATGAATTAAAAGATTGTAACCGTTCTGGTGGGTGGCTCATTCGCATGTGCATACTCTGCATGCACCGACACTACGCCACTGATATTAACATGCAAAGACAAAAGCCTGAACTTTTTCTGAAATTCACATGCAAATTCAGTTTAATAAAACCAAAGCTAAATTTAATTTACTCAAATTTTTTTTCTGCTCATTACTCTAAAATTGTTTTGACACAATCAGTATTCTAAAAAGCACAGAACAATTAGGCTTGCCCTCAAAATAATGGTGAGGGTCTTAAAGTCATGTTCATGTTTTAAAAAAAAAGTACAAAGGAAATCAAAACTAATCATAAGATTCTTCTTAGCTCACATTGCTAGTTTTGTGGTGAACAATTAATTTTTGCATGTCATTAAGAAAAAAATAGTTTGCCTTTAATCTTTAATTGAAATCTGAAAACGCACTTCCTGTTTTGTTTTTTTGTTTTTCAGTTAAATTGTCAGATCACATATGTCTTAGTTATTGGGCTTGGTTAACATATTTACATAGTTTTAATATTTAACATATTTAACCTCCAACTGTCAGTTTTGACAACAAACAGAAATGATGAGAAGGAAGTGTCTGTTAGGTTGTAATAACTCTTCTAAAACCCATTTCCTAATCTTTCTGAATGAAATGCCTACCTTACTACATCCATTCAGCTCGCAGTAAAAAAGACAAGCCAAGCCCACTGTTTTCTCATTTAATCTAGGAACTGCGTCATAATACAAAAAATAATAATAATAATACAAACTGTCACAGCTTCTAGTTGATGTGGACTAAGTGTTAAGAGGTAATAATTCCACTGCAAAATGTTTGTTCCGTTGCAAGTTTTCTAGCCCCGACAAGAAAGTGGTTGAAGAGCCAAGATGTAAGGTCATATCAGTATGTCTGCAGACCTTTTAATAAAAACAAGACTGTTGTCCATTGTAGACTTGGGCCAGACTATTCAAGGTTGGTGTATTCGTAAAGAAAACATGATCAAAACATTTGTTTCTTTAATGTTTTCCCATTTAGAGTTGGCCTTTACTATGCTTTAGTAAAAGTGCATTTTAAAGTCTATATTAGACAATATTGTCCATTTAATCACAGAAATGTTAATGCAGCACATTTCATTTCCTTTTAAAGCAAAGTTCAGCACAAATAGCTCAACGTGTTAATAATTATGACAAAAATGATACAATTTGCATTAATTTGAAAATAACAAATAGTTATTCCACTTTAAAAATATGTCAGGAAATGCCAGCATTCAGTATATTATAATACTTGATATGCATTCATCACTATAAACTGTTAAAGGCCCCATGAAATTAAAATATTTTTTTATAGATGTTAGTATCAGCATTGTTAGTTTTTAAGATATAATCTAGTGTGCTACAAAACAGTGACAAAATTCACATTTAGAAGATATAAAACCAATATAAACATGTAAAGCTTGTAGTTTGTCACTTCCGCCGAAATGGATCAATGGTCTTATTCAAATCACCTTATACTTTAGTTTTTCATCAAATCATCACCAATCAAACGCTCTCTAGTATCTGACATGCCACGCCCCTTTCAAGTTGCTTCACATTTGCTTTTCATTTGATGCACTTGAGCTTAACCACTCTCACTGGCAGAGCTGAGATAAAAACAAAATGCTATTGGCTGTTTATTTTTTTAAAAAGGGGAGGTGCTAGACCTACTGTAGGTCCTGCCCTCTCTTCATGCCCCTTCTTTTTTTTTTTTTTTGGTAGAGCATTTATCATCCATTATCCTGCATTTTATTGTCTGCATGTATAGCATTGTTCTATCACAACTAATTTAATAGATCAGTCCAGATCCACTGTTTAGGGTTGACATTTATAACTTTTTTCTTTGTGATCTACTTGATTTATTTATGTCCTGACGCAAGTGATGGAAACACCAATTGTTCATGTTTCTACTCCTGTACAGGCACATAATGGCTCATAACACACATGCACGGCCACACATGTCTTACATTCACTCACACATCACTTTCCTGCTCATAACACCTACTGCAATTCAGTAGGGCAAATGATCCGGGTGTAATTTGACAAGAAAAAAATGCTCTCTCCACCCCAGAACTCAAAACAAACCACCACCAACACATGCACCATTGTTCTCATTTATAGCAATCCAGTTTTATCACTTTATAAAAAAACATATGTAATTCTCATCAAGGTCAAGGCAGCTAAGTACCGGTAGTGATTTTAAGTATAAACTTTAAGATTTTTCACAAAAATCCATCAGAAAAATATTTTAAAAAAAAAGAGAGGTGAGGGATTGGTGGTGAAAAAGCTACATTTTATTGTAAATAAAGTCACTATACAAATACATTTAAAGTATTAATAGTTAAGCTAAATTATTTTTCAAATGACACTCATAAGTGGGATGTTGTCAATAATTTATATGAGAATTCTCCATTGCCATATCACCATATTCATTTATCCACATGAAGTTCCATAGGAATATAATGACAAATGTTGGTGAAAGGAAAAAAAGTTTAATTAAATTTATGGTATTTTCTCAGTATAGTTGGTAAATTAAATGTCTTATTTCAATCCAATACAAGTAAACAAATGATATATATACTGTATATAATTCAAGATTTTTATATATATATACATTTAATGCCAGAAACATTTAGACTGCATGAAAAGAAGAAGAGTGTTTCCAGATCTTCATTTTGTCAAGGTTCCACCTCTCGCCTCCTCTCTGTCAGCCTTCGCTATCTCTGACACATTGGCAATGTGTGAACATTTAAACCCCAACTTCTGTAATGTGTTTCTATCTGTCCTGACAGCCTTGGCACTCTGCTATTGGTGTGGCTGTCATTCATATCCTTATGTATTTTGAAATAGTTTATTCTTCCATTAAATTAATGATACAGGCCTGAAATGATTCCAGGGTGATATCCGAGACCAGGTGTCAACTTTCACAAAAAGGAGTCGAGTTTCTCTCCCTACTGAAGCACACAGGCACACACATGTCAGAATGCGAAGGTTCAGATATCTGTTATACATATACTGTACAGTATCTATTAGATTATGTCTAAAATAATATGTATAAAGAGGATTATGGTTGCTGCTGATGCTGCCGCTGAACTCATACAGTATGTGTGGGTGTATGTTGTGTCATTGCATAAAAGGATTAACATTTGTAACTATAACCATCTGATGAAAAGTACTAAATGCAAAATGTTCTGTTAGGTGGTTAATACTAATAAGCATCATCACTGTCAGATATTACAGTGGATATCTGTATTTTAACTTTTTAAATTGTTGTTATTGGTCACCTTTTATGTGTGTTGGGGGGTTTTGCAAATATTAAGCTAATGAAAGCTATTAAAAATAATTTGTGACAAAACCATGCAGCTTCACTGGATCATAGGCCAAATAGATAAGAACTAATAAAACCAGTGTTTCCACTGTACCAACTATAGTACATGTCATGGTGCTGCAACATATAAAAGGTAGAGCTGGGCGGCATAGCAGTATATTGTTACCGCGGAATAGTTTTTTTTTTCTGTATACTGCAACATGTAAATAAGTGAGTCAACTCAACTCAAAAAACTCAAGTGCAATTTGCATGAACCTGAGCTAGACGGCGCTCATAGTAAGATCATGTCAGCAATCCCAGATCAACCTTTGTGAAATAAATGTTTTGGATTACTGACAAACTGCAAATGTGAGTACAGAATTACTCTACAATATCCCTCAGCAGTGTTGTGGAAAGTTACATTTGGAAAGTAATGCATTACAATATTGAGGTACTCTCCAAAAAAGTAACTAGTTGCATTACTTTGATACTTATTTTAATAGTAAATTACTGTATGTGTAGTGTTACTTTTGAGTTATTTTTGCATTACTTTTCCTTACTTTTTCAGTACTTGCATTTTTTCTCCTTTTTTTAACAGAGGAGCTCTGCAATTAACAACACACTGTATAATCTACACCTTTATTTACTTAAAAAACACATTAAACAAAATGTAATTTAGGATCATTATATTTTCTGAGAACTTCCTGACGCCAGAGCTATACATGCCATATATAGACCATTTCAATGTGGCGATGTCATTGGCCCATGAATATTTCCTGCTTGTTGTCAAACTAATTCATATTTATAACAAAAGGCAATACAATTATGACTTAACACTTAAACAGCTATCTTAACATTATTTATAAATATGTGGACCTTTTTGGATTCTCAGAAGCTTTGGAAAAAATGTAACACAGGAAATACATTAGGACCATTGATATTGTTTACATCCCTCAAAATGGTCTATACAGATTAATGACACTTTAAAATAACGTGTTTGCATGTTTTGTACTTTTTTTCTTATTAGATATGTAAAATCACTGTCCATTGAGACAATCTTCTTTTCCTTTTCTTCAATGCTTTCAAAATATTGAACGCATTATCTCATTGACTGTGATTCATTGTGAAGTGAATTTTAATTCAGTCATTAATTTTTGTAAAAGCTAATTGATTAAAATACAAAATAACTCTTAATACATTAAAAAAACCTCAAAGATTATGACCCAATTTTTAAAAGTAATGATACTTTACTTGATATTTAGAAAATAATAATATGTAACTCTTGTTAATTGTAATAAGATAAGTAAGATAAATACTCAGCCACCAGCCTCAGCTGACTGATAACCTCCCAAGATCTTAATACAGCAACATGTAAACTTGATGTTACTTCATAAAATGCTTTGATAATGTTCATAATATATGAAAAAAGAGACTATACTATGATTATAGTGACATCCTTTCATAGAGAGGTTATTTTTCTTTACAATGTTGCTCACAAGCAGCCTCACACTAGGTCCTAGTGCCTGGTCCATGAAAAAGAGTTGCTATGTTAAATTAACTACATTATTAAAAAAAAATAGTTTTATCTTGGAACAAAGGATCAGTTGGGGTCATAAAATCACAAGTCTGAGGAAGCATTTACAGGGAATACAATTCACAAACGTGACTATGAAAATTAACATAGTAATTGAACACCTCAAAAATCCCACAAACAGAAAAGATATCAGCATCAGCACAGCCAAAAGAGTTTCAAAATATCAGCAAAAATCCAATATTGTGCATCCCTACTGTATTTGACAAGATCTTTTAGCCTATCGATTATAAAACTTTTAGAAGTCTCTTTGAAAAAACTGTGACTCAAACAAATAAATTAATAAAAATCCAATCTTAAACTAAAATGCTACAAAATAAACTATGTACCAAAATATCACGACCTGTAAATGACTGATTATTAACTTCACAAGCTGGATTGTTTAGGTAAAAAGACACTAAATAAGCATTGCTTATAATAAGTGGACATGGCAACACGGTACACTCTAACCAACTAACAAATGACTCCTTTGTTCTATTTGTGTTCTTGTCATGGCCAATACTTTCTTAAATATATTTTAAATTGCAGTTTATATTTTATGGTAATTGTAAAAATGTAAAGCTTTTTTCTATTTCATGAAAAGCACCAGTTATGGATAACATGAATTTGTAATAAATTGATTACTAATTTATAAAAAAAAATTGTACATTTCAATGTGTATTTTTTAGGACTTTTCAGTCGAGTATATGTATATTTAATTACTGGCCTTTTTTTGCTTTTGTTATATAGGACAGTGGAGATTTGAGAGAAAAAAGCAGAGAAAGAGAGAGGGGAATGGGTTCGGGACGTGACCCAGATCAGACTGATCCTGGGTCCCCATGAGCACAGCAGTTCCTTATATGTCATGTGTGCCTTGCACCACTTAAATGTACATCTTTACATCTCTTATTCATAGAGATTCTTTTTGATTTACCTTTTGGTAGTATTTAAAGTTCTAAATATGAAAGATATATACATAACTAACATGCATTCAAAGACTGTAAAAAATACCTTCTACCCACACAGACAGGCCTTTGAACTATATGTTCATATTCATACATAACACACCAGTGAAGGTTTTACAAAAAAAAAAAAACTAAAAAAAAAAACTGATGGGTTAGGCCTTAAGGGACTTAATCTGGCACTTTCCTGGCCCATTTATCCAATGACTACATATTTGTATACAGTGTATTCTGTCACTTCCACTGTCTTTGAGAGGATTATATGACACTCTTGGTTGACAAATAAATTAATGTATGCGTTGCCATTACAACTGTCATGAACAAACTTCAATTAACAGGATTAGCATGTTAGCCCTTAATCTCAGCACTAGTCTTTGCTCTAAAAAGATTATATTAGCTTTGGGGAAATCTGTGCCTTTGATGCTGTTTAGTTTCATAAAACATGTATCAAATTCAGACGCTGCTATTCAGATTCACTATACTGATACATCAAATATCCTCACTGCAGAACATTTAACACTTAATGTGGATAATTCCCAGAGTAATGTCCCTTGGATTTAATTTGACATGCATTATTATGGGATTTTGGAATTGAACTTACATCCGTTTGTCGCATGAATTCAGATTCACACTAATTATCTATAATCACTGATAGTTTGGAGTTGTAATGATACGTTGTGCAGCTGATGTGTGATGGAAGATCAGAGAGCGACTCGTCAGAGAGGGAGAAGAGACCACTTTATCTAATTGTGGTATTAAAGCAGAACTATCAATACAATCTGAATGACTGATCCTTTATACATAACCCCTTACAGCCCTTGGCGGTGAGCACAGCCTCAATTTATTGCACTGGATGTTAGGTCAGCGTTACATAGCAGTCAATTCATGGGAGCAGAAAGGAACGAGGCCTCTGTAAGAATCCAGCAGGTTGTTTTATAATGACAGAGAGGCACTACCTCTATTCCAGTTTGAGTTAAAGAGGCACGAAGGGAAAGAAAATAAGGAGAAAACCAGGAAAAGAGACAGCAAGCGTAGGGCAGTGTGAGAAGAAGAAAAATGAAATAGAGGATTCTTGTAAACAGCCCAGAGTGGCGATAAAATAAATCCTATTATAATATTATATCCTAATTATTTCCTAATTATATCCTAATATTTCCTATCATTAGCATACTTGAAGGGTGGTGAGAAACTGTTGGAGACAGACTGTGAGTGAGAGAGAAATGCTGTTTTCTACTAGACTGTGTGTAATGTGCTTTCTAAAAGCATATTGCAATGCAAATTTGAAGTGATTCTTTTCAGCCAAGATCATTCTCTATTAAACATACACACTGGTAAAAGCGGCTACTGACCTGGATGTACTGAACTTTAAAAATAGTCTGAGGCTATTACAGTTAGCACAAAACTGTTTTAGCCTTTTCTATGGCATGCACATAATTCAGAGCCGTCATATCTGATTTATTAAAACACAATCATCATGGGCAAAAGAATTCACAAAACGAGATCTTTTATTTCACATCACTGCATACAAAATAGATATATATTCAAAACAGAGAAAACAAAAAAATGGAAATTGTTTCACAATGCCCACAACCATAACTGATCACAACTGTACCACAACAACAACAACAACAACAACAACAACAACAACAACAACAACAACAACAATCTATTTTCATTCCATTTTCACTGACATCACAGATTGACACAGAAATTATATTATTTCATGGGTTTCCAAGAAGCATTATTTTTATGCTAAAGATGGCTTTAAATTACTGTTGGTGGATACTTTTGACTTTTGAGTTTAGACTTTCAGCACAAGTGTGTTGAGCATAAATAAATAAATAAAATAAATAAATAAATATTAATAAAAAA
>CAIGQQ010005934.1:1576203-1591024 GCA_903798035.1 Danio albolineatus | reverse complement strand
TATATATATATATATATATATATATATATATATATATATATATATATATGTATGTATGTATGTATGTATGTATGTATATATATAATATATATATATATATATATATATAATTTTTTTATGCTCAACACACTTATACATATACATATATATACATGAATACATGTATGTATATGTACTGTATATATATATGTATGTATGTATGTATATATATATATATGTACTGTATGTATGTATGTCAATTTCCCAAGGCAAAGTAGTTTAATTTTCTTTTTGTCCATTTATTAATCTGTGGTTGCCACAGTGGAATGAACTGCCAACCTATCCAGCATGTTTTAGGCATTGGATGCCCTTCCAGCTTTAACCCATCACTGGGAAACATCCATACACACTCATTCACACACATACCTTACAGACAATTTAGCTTACCCAATTCACCTGTACCACATGTCTTTGGACTGTGAGGGAAACCGGAGCACCCGGAGGAAACCCACCCGAACAAGGGAAAAACATGCAAACTCCACACAGAAATGCCAACTGACCCAGCCGAGGCTCAAACCAGCAACCTTTTTGCTGTGAGGCAGTTGTGCTACCCACTGCGCCACAATGACGCCGCAGTTTTTTTAGAGAATACTAGAATAAATTCTTATCATTTTGTGATGACACACAATCAATATGATCAATAGGACAAAATGTAAATTATTCAAAACAGAAAAAAGCTAAATGAAACAATGAATTCAGTATACAGAAAAGCACTAGAGACTACAACCTACAGTCATTTAATAGTTATTTCCAGTCATCAAAATTGAATGGATTGAGTAGCGTTCCAACTTTGCTTGGAAACAGTGAAAGAGCACTGGAATCTTTCATGGTATTTCACCTTTATTTTTTAAATCACATGGCTTGTTTTTGTAAGCATTAGTAGTGAAGATTTCTGAGTCATTTTTTTCAGGTTCCATCAATGTCAAAACAGAATATAAAGACTGAACAGATGTCTTCATACTGATTCAATCAGAAAATGCCTTCTTTAAGTCACTCACACAATCAAGTCATTCAAAGTCAGTCGAAGTCATTTATGTCATTCAAACACGGATTCATTCAGGAGAAAAGCACCACTACTGAGTCGTAATGGTAATTCTAGTTTTGGAACATAAATACAGAGCCCAGCACATGACGTGAAAAAAATAGTGTGGCCGCAATTCACTTAGACTGAGGAAGTCAAATTGATAAACAGTACACAATAAGTTTAAACAACATTAAAAATGAATTATTATATTATCATTCATTCATTCATTCATTTTCCTTCAGCTTTATCCATTAGGGGTCATCACAGCAGAATGAACTGCCAACTTATCCAGCATATGTTTTACACAGTGGATGCCCTTCTAGCTGCAACCCAGTACTGTGAAACATTATTATCATCAATAAGATAAAAAAATATTTTTCATTCATTTACCTTCGGCTTAGTCTTAATTTCAGAGGTCGCCACAGCGGATTAAACCGCCAACTATTCCAGCATATATTTTTACGCAGCACATGACCTTCCAGCTGCAACCCAGTACTGGGAAACACCCATACACACACATTCACATACACACTCATACACTAAGGCCAATTTAATTTATTCAGTTCACCTGTACCATGTCTTTGGATTATGGGGGAAACTGGAGCACTCAGAGGAAACTCACACAAACTCCGCATGAAAATGCCTCTGGCCTCCTGGATTTTCTTGCTGTGAGGTGACAGTCCTAACCACTGAGCCACTGTGCTGCCCATAAAAATATCAATTCTAAGTAAATAAGAAAAAATAGCAATTACAGAAAACAAAGTGAGGTGCTAATATTTGTCACATATTCAGTTTGATTACTTTTTGTGTCTATAAGAAATAAAACTAAAAAGATTTGTGGTCCCCATGCCATATTTAAATAGACATACTTGAAGGAAATGGCGTAAATGTTAACTCACTCAATAAATAACTTGTTTATTGAACGGTTGTTCCAGTATGATTGTGATTCATGAAATTCAGGAATAACCACAATCAATAACACTGTTACTGGGGAGATTTTACTTAAAAAAAAAAAAAAAAAAACGAAATCATTACACATCACAGTTGTCAAAGTGGAATTTCTAATAGTATTATGAAATACGGTAGAGGAGTTTAAAATGATTACAGTTATAAATGCGTAAACATTTCCCATGCAAGCCAAAATTAACATCATCCATATTCACATTTACATCAGCATTTTCTCTCTACATATAAAAACTGGCATTTAATTTACGAGTATGAAATGTTTTGAGCTGTGAGTTTTGTTGATAGGGCAAAGCACAATGTGCTTTTGTGTTTCCTTTCTCTCTCTGTCTGTTGATGTATCTGACATTGCCTCCCAATACTCTTAAATAGTGTACTGTTAGAGGGAGCAGCCATTTCTTGTGGTATCAGACCCTGTAGTGAACGCTTTGAAGTGCACTCAATCAATCTCACAATGCACAGCAATAAAAAGTGCACAACCCATGTACACTCAACAGCTATAAAAAAAAAAAAAACGTAATGCACCATAAGAGTTCACGTGCCGAATGAATTACTGTGTCTAAGTTTCAAAATTAAATATTATTTAATCAAAGTAACATTTACATACACGATAGAAACCAATATACATTGTTTAATTACTATTAGACCTCTTGCTAAATATTAAATAACTATCACAAGGTCTGACCAATAAGCAGGGCCAGACGGAATCTGCGGACATTTTGTGCTATTTCTGCGGAGTATTTTGTTAAAAATCTGCGGATTCATGCGGAATGATTTTAGGAGTATCATAACTAAAACATTAAAGTATGAAATAAAAAGTAATACCTTTTTAACTTCTATTTAATGTTTACAATGCAAATCCAATTAGATCCACTTTATTTGGTAAACAAAGCAAGTCTCTCGGATAAAATCTCTTCTCAAAGACAGAAAATAGTACTTTACAAACTGTATTGTAAATAAACGACATGAATATTTTCATATTTATCAATATATTTACTGAAATTAATTTGAAAACTGAATAAATATAAATTTACACACATTTAAACCAGTAAATAAACAGAATTAATGATGGGCTAATAATCTGCGGAAATCTGCGGAATTCTGCGCGCGCAGATTCCGTGTGGCCCTACCAATAAGTTTAAAATCAAATCCGTCTGAGGGATTTATCAACCAGCAAAGTACAAACAAAACGGCATCCCTTCCAGTGCACTTAGTGCTTGAATTTACTCACTCGTCCATTCACTTCTTCAAGTGGACTTTATTAGCGGACTAATGTAGGGAAGAGTGAATAAGGGTAATTTTGGAGACAGCATGTGTCTATCTCCCTGCTGGAAATTGTATTTTCCACTGATTATTACAGCCTTGCTGTGATTGGATGGGGGAGAGGAGACCGAGTGTTTAACAAGAGCTGTTTCCCAAACAGCTCACTTTGGTGATGGCTAGATGGTGCAACAACTGAGCTCTTCTCCTCACTTCCAGGCCTGCTGCTTTTCAAAGCTTCAGTTACATGATTTAGTGAAATGTGTTCATTTGTGTTTTTGTTGATCTCTTTAAATGGTTCAATAGCAATATTGGTATATCTTTATTTTGTTTCTTTTTGGGTTAAGAGGAAGGTGAGTGCCAGTTTTGCCTGTATTACCATTTTTATCCAGTTTCTGTCAGTAGAGCAGGTTAGTTACTTTGTTGATTGTATTTTGTTTTTCTTCCTTTTCAGTTTAGAGAGACTATCTCAAAAGTTAGCTCTTATGTTTGTTGCTTTGACCTTGTCCCTCTCTAATACTCTATAATCTCTAACTCTATCGAATCTAATACTCTGTTTGTTTTTATACAGGAATTCTGTAAATACTTATGTAGTTACTGTTGCACATCATTCACCACCAACTATTTATTTCTGTTGCAATCTTTACCCAAGACCAGGGGTGTCAATTTCAATTTCTGCATTTTTGCAGCCCTGAACAGTTTAGCTTTAACTCTAATTAAACACACATGATCAAATTGAGTCATTTAGGTTTATTTGAAACCTGCAGGCAAGTGTGTTGATGCAGGGTTGAAATAAACCCTGCAGGGCTGCGGCCCTTCAGGAACTGGATCAAACAAAGCTGTTCAGAGTTGGAGTTGGAGGAGGTGGGGTGGGGTGGTGACGCAGTGGGTAGTGCTGTCGCCTCACAGCAAGAAGGTCACTGGTTCGAGCCTCGGCTAGGTCAGTTGGCATTTCCCAGATTAATAAAGGGATTAAGCTAAAAATTAAATGAATGAATGAATGAATGAATGAATGAATGAATGAATGAATGAATTGGAGGTGATTGGAGCAAAACTATGCGGAGCTGTGCCCTTCCAGAAATTGAGTTTGAGACCACTGACATAGACCATTACATGTACTAAACTGATCATTTCCAAATTCAGCATCCAATTTAAATAAAAGGCAGAAAAAAGGAAAAATGAGGAGATGGAAATAGAAGAGCATTAAAGAAGCCGTAAATTATTTTGCAGGCCCCAGTATAAGATTCTAGATCTATTTTTTTTCACAGCAAAGCCCAAAAACAAGCCCTTTCTAAAATCCTCAGCAAAGCAGAATAAATACAGTAGGAAATGGTTGGCAGACTTTGAAAAGTACAGGTACTCTTCCATTTGCCAAACTCTCAACCAGTGCTAGTTCATTTAACAAAAGATTGTTTGAGAGACGTGGAATTTCCTGGCCTGAAACTTGAAAAGTCTCAAGTTCCTCCTGGATTCCAGAGCTTATCATCTTATCTCTGAAGGTGCACATTACTGCTGCTACTGAACTGGTCTATCCTTCCCTCACATGTGATCAAATCCCCTGGGGTAGGGGCTCTCCTTCAACGTGGAGATGGTAACTGGCAAGCCACATTTTTCCTGCCGAGCATCATGACCACTGACTCTGAGGTGCTTCATCTGATCCCTGCTAAATCACACTCAGCAGCAAACCATACCAGTAAATGCTGAAAGTCCATGTCTGATGAAGCCAACAGGACAACATCATCTGCAAAAAACAAAGATGAAATCCTGTGGTTGTCAAACCAGACACCCTCTGACCCTAGGCTGTGCCTAAAAATTCTGTCCCTAAAATAACACCTCTGACCCTGTATTCCCTCCCAGAGCATCCCCACAGAATGTCATGCGGGACATGTTCAAATGTCTTCTCCAAGACCACAAAACAAACGTGGACTAGTTGGACATACTCCCATAAAACCTTGAATATAAGTATATCAAAAACTGGTAGTTGTATGTTCATGTAAAACCATATACTGTAGGGTTAACAGAATGGTGAGAAAAGTGTACAAACTAATGTGCTGTGGGTAAAAATGCCTATTTGATGCCAGAGGTTAAGAATGGTTAGACAGGTCTGAGCAGATGAAAGGCAATGGTGTCTCAAATAAACACTCACTAAAACCAATATTTCTGTCAGCTAAGAACATGAAACAGGCAATGTACATGGACTCATCAAAACTTGACAACAGAAGATTGGGAAAAAGATTTCCTGGTAGGATGAGTTTAGAATAAACAACACAAATGCATCAATCTCTCCTGTCTTGTATCAAGGGTTTTGTACATATTAAATGGCCTTGAGAATGTCCCTTTTTAAAATCATAATTAATTATTACAATGCTTTTGACTGACCCACAAGTTTACTGGCCCATTGAGAAAAGTCATGGTGTCCCCTATATAACTTATTTACCTTTCTAACACAATAAATAGCTTGATTGAGTCAGTTCTATGGTAAATTGTTTTACTCTTGCCTGTGCATTCTATTGTTAAAAGTAATTTGATTCATCATGCTTTTTTTCTGACTTTTACAGTTTCCTTTTTTTTTATGAATAACATTTTGTTTACAAAAACGAACTGTACACTGCTATTTTTTATTTAAAAATAATAATAAAACTAGAAATGTTTCAGTAAAAAAGACCGTCACCATTCTTAGACTTCTCAACTTAAGATTTTAGGTAGTTTCAATAGGTCACACCTGTTCAAAATCAAGAGCCATTTTTCCAATATAAGGGCAAACAGTTCTCTTTGCTGTTATGCTGACCAATTCGGGTCAGTAAGCATGAATATGGTTTCATTTTCCACTGTGGCAATGATAACAAAAAATCTCTGGAATGTAATACAAATGCATCAGTCATTGCCATGGTAACACAAGTGTAATGTAAATAGTGATATGGACGAGAAATTGGGTCATCTTTTTACCTGATATTTAATTCGTTCAATTACAAAAAAAAAAAATAGTAATAATAGTAAAAAAAAAAAAAGGGGCAGGCTTCCGCCTAACCAGCTATGGAAAAACTGACAGCCAGGCAACAGATTGGTGACACGTCCAGCATATATTTAAAAGCAGAGCGCTGAAAATCTATTGAAAATCGACATGGCATGGAAAAATGAAATTAAATGCAGTTTGTATTGTTCAGTGTGAAACCTACTTCGTCAGTGTAGATAATTGAACAAACCAGATCTTAAATGCGGTGAGTTAGAAAAAATGGCATAACAGTTCATTGGAAGCAACAGGCAGGTTTATTCAAAATGAAAACTCTTAACGCATAAGATCTATTTAAACAAGACAATCATGCTGAGATGAAATACAGAAACAATGTCCAAAATACTCCTCAACCAAACAAACCAGCAAAGAAGCATACAAGTAAGCAAAAACAACAACAGCAACAACAACAACAACAACAACAACAACAACAACAACAACAACAAAAAAGAAAATCACATAACTTCTGGTGACTTCACTTTCACAATTATTGTAAATTACAGTAAAGCTTTTGAATTTCTGTGGGTAAAGTTGATATTAATATGTTTCATCAGAAAAACATTTTAAAGCAGGTCACACAGGAGTTTTACAATGTCAGTTTCCTATAGCATCAAATAACTGAATGGACATTAAATAGTGAAAGATCAAATGAAAAAAAGGATGGAAATGGAAAACAAAACAAAAAAAGTGTTGTTTATCACTTAACCACCCCCTCAACACCGCTTGCATTATTCTACAAATATTTGTTAGATCTCTTTGATTTAGAAAGCTGCATAGTTTTGGTCAGAGTTGTAATGTGTTAAAACAAGGCTGGAGTGTAATGCTGAATAAATGCAATGCTGTAAATGCAATAATTTCAAAAGTGCTCGGTCCTGCTAGTTGTGCAGAAAATGCACATTTGGCCACAAAACCTTTTTCTAAAATTGAGACTTACAGTATACATCATTGAAAGCTTAATAAATAAGCCTTACATGATTTATTAAGACAGGACAATATTTGGTCAGAGTACAACTATTTGATAAATATCTGGAATCTGAGGCTTCAAAAAATCTAAATACTGATAAAATCACCTTTAAAATTGCCCAAATTAAGCTGTTAAAGCAATGCCTATTACTAATAAAAATATTTTGATATACAGTAGAAATGTACAAAATATATTCATGGAACATGATCTTTACTTATTATTTTTATGATTTTTATCATATGATTTTACCCATTTAATATATTTTGGCTATTGCCAAAAAGGCAACACGGTGGCTCAGTGGTTAGCATTGTCTCCTCACAGCAAGAAGGTCGCTTGTTCGAGTCCTGGCTGGGTCAGTTGGAATTTCTAAGCCGAGTTTGCATGTTCTCCCCGTATTTGTGTGGGTTTCCCCCGGGTGCTCCAGTTTCCCCCACAGTCCAAAGACATACGCTATAGTTGAATCAAGTAAACTAAATTGGCCAAAGTGTATGTGTGTGAATGAGTGTGTATGGATGTTTCCCAGTACTGGGTAGCAGCTGGAAGGGCATCCGCTGTGTAAAACCTATGCTGGATAAGAATAAAGGGACTAAACTAAGGGAAAAAGAAAGAATATTGCCAAAAATATACCTCCCTATTGTTTCTTGATTACTTTTTACGGATTGTTCACGGTGAAATCCCTTAGGTCAGAAAAGCCACTTTAACAACATAATAAACATTCCGTTGTCTGGTAATACTTGCACAGTCAAGTCATTTTGGTAAGATTATATTTACAAGTTGAATTAACATTAATGGCAACAAAAAGTAATAAGTGTCTCAGCTGACCCCCTCATTAAACATTTAAACTGTGGGAATTGTGTATCATAAAATTGTCTTTCCAAGAGAGGTTTATTCAAACACTGTTAAATAACTTAAACATCAACTAACAAGTAACATCACAAACATAACTTGCTAACTAACACATTTTGGAAACAGAACGACTGTCCTGAAGAACAACTTTTGTCTTTTTTTTCACACAAATTATAATTACAAGGGCAGATTATTAGCAAAAATGACCTGAAATGGATGTGATTCCTTGCACAATACTACATACATAAAGGCACTGCCGGAATGTTTGCTTATTAAAAGCCATGTTTGCTTTTGTTAACATTACTGATTATGTACTGATTATAATTCAGTGTATGCCATTTACATGAGAAGCAACACTCTCTTGTGAATGTGTCATCTTTAAAATGCAGTGAAGATACCCCTATAATGTATTTTAGATTTTGCAGAAATCTAAGTTGCATTTTTCCTATGAATTTGGATTAAATAAAAATCAGATATTAGTAACATTATATTAGTTTTAAGGGTAAACTAGTGTGCTCCAATGAATTCTCATTTAGAAAATATAAACCTTATAAAAACATTTATCACTTTGACAAAAAAAGTTTGCCACCTAAATGGATCAATGATTTTTTTTCTTATCAAATCATTTGACCAATAAAATGCTCTTTAGTATCTAGCATCTCCCACCCCCTTGAAGATGCTTATCATTAGTTTGTCATTTGATGCGCTTGATCTCAACCACTCTCACTCTCACTGGCAGAGCAGTGATACAAAGAAATGCTTTTGGCTATAAGCGCTTATAAAGAGTTACTGTTAATGTGCCGCCCCGTATTCATGATTCATTTGAGATAATGTCAAATTTTGATTGGAAAATGCATATTTCAAAGCACTTCACTGGACCCGTCAGAACACTACCACTTAGGATTAAAGACAATTTAGGAAAAATGAAATATGAAACAAACACAATTTTCCTAAAATAAGTCAAGACACCAAAAAATAGAGTTGAAATAAACGACATCTGGTCAACTCATGGTGGGAAAATGCAGGATTTGCTTTCATTCCTGGTTTTCCATGTCAGTAAAAAAATCATGGTGATGCAGCATCTGTATGGGCTGTAGGGCTGCTCGATCTTGGAAAAATCAGATGTTGTAATTTTTAGTTTTTCTGCAATATATATTGCTATATATTTCAATTTAACCAGATTGTTTTAGTAGCTCTATTTGGAAAGAATTCATTATTTTAGGTTGATTGGGATGATCTTGAAGGGGATTAAATCATTTGCATTAAAAGTTAAAATAAAATACAAATATTAAGCATTTCGAGCAAAGATATACAAAATGAAATAAACAGTATTAACAGCATTCAGGTACAGAAATTCAATAAGCAAATGTAAAATTACACTGTAGCATTCATCATATTAATAATTCTATAAAATTACCCTTTATTAAAAAGTTACAAATTTCTTGTGCCTAATGCGTCAAGCTCTTCTGAAATTCTCACACAGTCACCATCCATGCAAATTATATTATGGTTACAGCACCTGCTCGAATATATAATACCAACTCAATATTGCACACTCTTCGATGTTACTATTGCAAATGCGCACATTGCGATATCGATGCTGAAACGATACATTGTGCAGCTATAATGGGTTGTATGGTAAATCTCCTGTATAAGAACTAAATTACATTTCTGCTTGCAAAAAAATGCAATTTCACCCTTCTGCCAATATGGATGAATGTTTTCTATATGGTGAATGACACATGATGCACTTTGTAATTGGACTAATGACTTAATATTGTGCCCTCTAAACAAACACAGTGTAAGAAGCTATAAGTACACCTAGATATTAGAAGAAAGATTAAACTAAGTATATAGCCAATGCATGCAATAAAAACTATTTAATAACGCTACAATAAACTATTGATTTAGTCTGTGTCATGACCAAACATAGCACGGTGGTCCAATTACTCTCTCAGATGAAGGTGAAAGGATGTCCATGTACATGGCTCCTGACAACAAGGTGAGAAAAAGAGTTATGCTACTCAAAGCACCTCCAGGATCTGTGATGATTCTCGCCTCCTTCATTTCTTGTTTTCACACTGATTAAAACAAGACCCTAGGAGGTCCAGGGCACTTTTTCCTCAGTGGTTTTGAGGACGGGGGAGCGCTTGAGGACAGTGGAGAATGAGAAAACGATTATTTTTGTTCTCAAGCATGTAATTGTTCCTGCGTGCTCTGTGTACACAAGAGAAGGACCCTCTTGCCCTCACTGTTGGGTACAACAAGGGAACTTATCTACTACTTGGGGTTCTGAAAGAGAGTGGGTTAGATGTAAGGAAAGAAACAGGAAGAAGCAGCTGGAGAAAGTTAAAGCATAGTGGCGAAGAGAGAGAAAATGAGAAGGAGTGTGTATCTGGATTGGAGACGTATACACAGCTCAGTCAGAGCGGAGAGAATCTCCTCAGCCCCATCTGCTCTCGACACAGCTCTCATTACACTCACAGGCCCATCCATCAGCCTGCAGCCACACAACTCTGCCACAGCCCACATTAATGGAAAGAGGAAGGAGAAAGAGACATGGGCAAAGTGAAAAGGAGAGAGACAGGAAGCTACTGAGAGAGAATGATAGAACGTGCGGGGTGAGAAAGAGAAAATTTAATTATTTAATTTACAGGCTAAATCGGCCTGTGAAGAGGACGATAAACTCTCTGATGCTAAATATGCAGAACTATGTCACAACACATAAACACACACAGGAAATGTGGGCAAATATCAAACCAGTCAATAGAATTGTCCGTATGCCAGTCATGCAATTTTCTGCGTAATGGATGTCAATCTTTGATCAATGTTTTGTGTCCAAACCCTTGACCTTTCAGTCATGTGATCCATTCCATTAGAACAAATCACCTAGCTGTGGATAAATGCCACTGTCATAAAATCACTGAAGCAGAGTAACAGATTTATGGGGACAAATCACTTCAAGAACAACAGCAATGATGTGGAAACTTATTTCATTATACACATTTGGATAACAAAACATCAGATGTAAAAGGAAAAAAAAAATCATACTAGACGTTTTCTCAGAACTACCTTCAATCATCTCAGACATTTGTGAAATTACCTGCATTTTTGACTAACTTTATGTAAAGTCATATTTTAACTATAAAGGCAGATTTACCTTTCTTTTTTTCCTGAAACACACACAAAAAGTTTTGGAAAGTGGAGGTATTTTTAAAATGTGTGCAGATGGCTTTTATTCTGCTGTGTTTTTACTCTCATTCAGAGAAAGTCAGTGCTTCTGTGTTGTTTATACTTCACTGACATTTTCAAAATATCTTTTGTGTTCTGATGAAAAAAAAACACATCAAGGTGAAATAAATGGACAGAATTTTTACTTTTGGCTAAGCAGTCCCTTTATCTATGAATATAGCGCCCAATAAAAGAGTCTACTATCATTTACTTTTAATTTCATGGTTACATTTCTTTTTTTTTCTTTTTTTTTTAACATTGTTCTTGTGTTCTTTTTGCCTTCAAAAAAATGTTGTCCAATGCAATCTCACATAAACGTTTTATTGTTTATATAATAATTTGTTTATTTATTTATTTAGTTTGTTATTTAATGATCTGACCTTAATCTGTTTTGCAAAAACGTTTATTCTGTCTTTAAAATTTGCATTTCTTACGTAAAATTAAGTGTGACTTCAGGAAATTTCTTTCAACCCAAGCTATTGTTGTGTTATTTTAAAATGTAAAGCAATGACATTCCTTTTTGGCTTAAGTGCTGAATAAACACTTAAAGAACCCCAAAGAAATATTTACTCATTTGAAATGTTCTTTAGTATTATATTTAATTGCTGTCATTTCAACTTCCGTTTTCAACTTATGCTTCTTGTGTATTATATTCAAAATGGTCTTAACAGTGCAAAGAACTTATCCCAGCTGGTTGTCACCTTACTAGCACATGTAATTACAGTGCATGTAACAAGTAGCACACTGAGCAATTCTGGACAATAAGCAGGTTTAGTAACATGCGCAATGTGAACTCTTGAGTCCTTACCTGCTCTGGGCCCTGAAAACAGATCCGACACAACGGAGTCCTCACTCCACTGTCTGTGCAGCTGTTGAGGGATAACCTTTCATCCAGCTTCTCCTTAGAACAATCCTCAGATGAGCTGCAGCAGTCCAGCGTCCTCGGCGGGTCCACTGCGCTATGGGTCCAGTCTTCGGGGCCTCGTGTGTCCACAGCCTCCTCACCTGTTACCGGTTGATAATGTCCGTTGGCTAAAGAGTGGCTCTCCGTGGCGCTGCTCGTCGCATTGCCCTCCGCGTTTAGTTCGTTCATGGGTGTGAAGGCAGGTGGCGATGCCGACGGTGTCGGTGGCCTGAGTAGGAAAACCTTCAGGTCACTGAACAAGACGCAACAGCGGCCTTTCTGCTTGCCCTGGCGGCGCAGCATCGGTCTGCGACTCAACAATCCCCAACACCATACAATGACACCGATAGCCAACAACATGTGCCCGTCTTATGAATAATGGAAAGGCGGTCTATGTTTTTAAACGGCCTATAATGCTAAGGCTATCTGTTACTGGACTCCAGCAGGTCACATAACACAACTTACGGTTTAGTTTCCAACGAGGAAAAACACTTGGGTCGCTGCTTTAGTCTGCGGAGGAACACCGCTTTCCACTCAGCCTCACTTTAATTGGCCGTTTGGACACAGAAAGGTGTTTGTTTTCAAAAAATTCCGAGAGCCACATTAATGAGCGAGTTTCAACTTAGATGAGTACGCACGTGTAGACTGTCAACGGTGGTAACGTGCACACGTAACGCTCAAAAATCAGTTCAGTAACTTTGGTAACCTAATGTTGGTTCAGACGTAATTTTCACTCGAATACAGCCAGGTAATTTAGATGTTGCCACATTTAAGTTTACCTACAGAACTGGCACTACTTATGGCGTTTACAAAACTGGCCCAAAACACTAAAATCGAACATTTGTACATGAATCAAACGGACAAGTAAATCGACTTGGATAAAAATGTAGGGGATTCCCGCGAACAGCCTCTAACAAAGAGCTTCTACCCTCAGGTACTCTTGCCAGTGGCATCTATTCATCAAACAAGGAAAACAGAAATGAAAGCTATTCGTCAGCAGGTCCAAACAAACGGTAGCCTTGGCTTGTCTTAGTCAAACAACTAAAGTCTACGACGCACACGCACACAGTGTGTACCAGCCATGGAATAGCATTTTCTGTTCTCCAATTTACATTGTCCTCAATCATTAGCCATCTTCCGAAAGCGACGCGAATAGCTGACGTGCAACTGTGTTAATATGAACGCAAAGTGCCTTGCCTGAAACGAAATACAGCCACAGTCTTGCCAATTAGCGAGCAATTGTCCTTAGCGTTCATCTCATGTTTCAGGTCCGACCGCTTGCAAATGCATCCCTCACAAGTCAGGTGCCAACGTCTTCTTAGTTCAGGCAGTGCTCAGGCAGGCATCTCTTTAAACACCCAGCCCTTGTTGCAGAAATCCCAAGGCAGTTTATATCACTGTCCCGTGTAATGTTAGACATGTCTTACATTAGCAGATTCGCTGTCGATGATGAGGAAATATTTTTTGCCATCCACACAGTCCGTCGTTTTATCACACCTAGCGCCTTTCTTTTGAGTCAAAATGCTGCCGAAATAATGAAGTGGCTCCTGCGTGGTAATCCCAAATCGTTGCGGTTCATGCGGCGATAGGCGTTGTGCAGTTCTAACACGAGTTGTTTATGATAATCATCAGTAAAGCCGGAGGATGCTCGCTCTCGCTGCGGTTTCAGCACCATGTTGGCTGGGACAGCTCCCAGGCGCGGGCCCGTCTCTCTCCCAGAGAGTGATGCAAGCAAAGGGGGCGAGCGCAAGGCAACGAAACGAATTTAATCACGTCCTTACAATTTGTGCTCCTAATAAATAAAGACCTGACTCTTATCCACCCGGAAAGCCGGTGGGATTTAAAACTAGGTTGCGAATTGAGACATATACACACACACACACATATATATACTCGAACCTGTGGAGATCATTCTTTTAGTCTGCATTCCTCATCCTACGAGCCACACACAGATTCGGTTTCAGCCCTCATGTGGGACCTGCTCACTAACATGTGTTTCTAGGGCAGTGTTACCAGTGCTCCTCTCGTCGCCCCCTCTGAGATGAACCCGCTGAACTCCAAACACACACGATATCAAGTAAACGCTGTGCAGACATTTCCTGAACTTTAAGTCTTACAGCTGCAATTGCAGCATGCCATTTTTCAGCATAAATCCTCTGTAGCAGATGACAGGAATCAGTCTCTGGAAAGATTGAGTCTGATTGCAGCTCTGAGTTTGCACTGTAAAATTCATTGTTAAACTTACAGTAAAAAATTGGCGGCTAAACTGGAGTTGCCAGAACATAAAATACAGAGTGGATGTTATAAGCAGCAGAATGCATCATAATGAATATAATTTACAGTTACAACCTGTAGATGCCATTAGAATATGTAATGTTGATCATTTACCAATATGAGCAATAAGCTAGCCTATTCAGTTTTGTTTGCTATTGTAAAATGCATAATGATAATGCAGGTGGTGTAACAGATGGCCACATGATGACTTAAAAGTTCATCAAAATTTGTGTGATGATAATTTAAATAAAGGACACAGCACACACACACACACACACACACACACACACACACACACACACACAC
>CAIGQQ010005934.1:1556295-1568725 GCA_903798035.1 Danio albolineatus | reverse complement strand
TGTGTGTGTGTGTGTGTGTGTGTGTGTGTGTATATATTAAACAATGTTTTTACTTTGTCTAAATACATTTTTTTTCTTGACCTCGAAAAATATTTTTGATTTAGATTCAATAAAATTTTATAGCTTGAACCAAAGTCCTTTACCTTAAGAAAATCTAAACAAATAAGCGTTAACAAATTTCTATAAGTAATATTTTAAGTTGGTTCAAAAAGTAAATTTTTACAGTGTATTTTACAGTCTATATTTTCCCATATAGACCGCTGTGGTTAAATTTTTTTAGTTGAAATAAAATAACTGAAATTGTGTAAAAAGCTTTTATGAAATAAAATTTTCTCAAATACATTCATTCATTCATTTTTTTCAGCTTAGTCCCTTTATTAATCTGGGTTTGCCACAGTGAAATGAACTGCTAACTTATCCAGCGTATGTTTTACACAGTGGATGCCTTTCCAGCTGCAACCGGTCACTTGTAAACATCCATACACACTCTTTCACACACATACACTACAGACAATTTAGCTTCCCCAAATCACATGTCTTTGGATTGTGGTGGAAACCGAAGAAGCCGGAGGAAACCCACGCGAACACGGGGAGAACTCCACACAGACATGCCAACTGACCCAGTTGAGGCTCGAACCAGCAACCTTATTCTTGTGAAGTAATTGTGCTACCCTCTGTGCCACCGTGACACCTCTCAAATACATGTTGGTCAAAATTGTGGAGAAGTGTCTTGCTCTTGCACTCTTAGACACTATTGGCCTTTAACATCATCAACACCTACCTCCTGGTCCATATTGACATGATAGCATCACACAGTTGCTGCAGATTTGTCAGCTGCACATCCATGATGCGAATCTCCTGTTCCACCACATCCCAAAGGTGCTCTATTGGATCTGGTGATCTGGTGACTGGGGAGGCCATTTGAGTACCGTGAACCCTTGTCATGTTCTAGAAGCCAGTCTGAGGTGATTCGAACTTTATGACATGGTGTGTTATCTTGATGGTAATAGCCATTAGAAGATGGGTACACTGTGGTCATAAAGGGATGGACATGGTCAGCAACAATACTAATGGTCCCAAAGTGTGCCAAAAAAATATCCTCCATACCATTACACCACCACTACAAGCCTAAACATTTAATACAAGGCAGGATGGATCCATGCTTTCATGGTGTTGATGCCAAATTCTGACCCTACCATCCAAATGTCTAAATGTATTGTCTTAAAAGAATGTATTTTGCATTAATTGTTTTCATGTTTGTATCCTTTATATTGTCTAAATGTATGTCGCTGTATTTTGCACTGGAGCCAGCCTAAGCTTTTTTCACTCATCATAGCACACTAACAAACATCCTGCTGGTGATGTGACAAAAATGATTTGATTTTATACATGTATAGTGCGCATATGCTGTGGTAGTAAAATGTCCTTCATTCACTCTTACTGTAATCGCACATTATTTCTGTGCTGTAATTGGTGCTGCTTTTGTTGAATAGCCCTTTGACTCTGAGTCAGTCTTTCTCCCACAGTCCCGTCTGCTCGCCTCTATTTTTATCAGTCCATCCTCTGATCAGCGGTTCTGCCTCACTCATCTTTCCACCTTCTTTAATGCTGCTCCCACTTTAACATCTCAGGCTTTTCAGATTACACCTTGCATGGCCAGTCATCTCTTTATTATACAGCGGCTGGGCAAAAGGGCCACTTTCTTACACCGGGATGAACTAAAGAGATGAGGTTCTTGCATGGAGAACCCGTTCTGTCAGATGATCTACAAGTTTGAGGGGAATTCTGTTCGAGACTCTCAAGCGAATCATGAATAATAGATTGACTCAGCTGGCTTGATCTAGAGACAGCCAGTGAAAATAACCTTGGATCTTATGAATCGTGAATCATGGCCAAGATCCTTGTCTGTGTGTCACCATGGAGATATTCCCAATTTCAATCTCCTCAATTGACATATTCACCTTCTTTTCCTCCTGCAGTCTGAAGCGTCTAATGTGGCTAATCACCCTGGTTTTCAAAAGTAATGAGTAGTGTGAAAATCTTCTTTTTGTCTTGTTTTAATTGTGTGTGGTTTGATTTCCGAAGAGGTTGATGATGTTCTTAATAAACCCTCAATAAGCCTTCGTAATTATACAATTATGTTCAAATAAGAGCCTTTCAAGTGACAGAATTGCCTTGTGGTTGGTGTGGGTGGCTTTGAAGAAAATACCTGCATACATTATCAAGAATTTGAAGATTGATCTAATTTATAGCATATGTTATGAAGATTTCTTAAAAGAGAGATAAGTATTGACGTGTTTCAGCGTTTTTATAACAATCAAATTATCATGTCAGAATTTAATAAATAATCAAAATGTCTAAACTTAAATGGAAAGTTCACTTAAAAATTTACTCATCCGCTATTTCAAAACTAGTATGAGATTATTTTTTGTTGAACACAAAGGTAGATATTCTGAACAAAATATTGAAAAAAGTTTTTGAAAAAGTTTTTTATATTTGCTCCTACTATCTCAAGGTCAGCTTTTTCCCAGTACTCTTCAGAGAATTTTGTTTAGTGTTCAACAGAAAAAAGAAACTCATAAACGTTAAGAACCCCGTGAGTGTACAAATGGAGAGGAAACTTTCAGTTTTGGATAAACTATCCCTTTAAAAGTAGTAGCGTTAATGCAAATCTAATGTAGCATTAATGCTAAAGTTGGACTGCACAAACCGACTCCTAAAGGGCAAATGTATTACTGTATATATATATATATATATATATATACTGATAAATAGTAATTGATAATAACATAAAATATATACAAAATAAATCATACATTTTATTTTCTTGAGCACAACCACTCACTCACTCACTTTCCTGGTCTCACGGGCAAATAAACCACTAATTACTCTGGCATAAAATTTATTCCAGCCCTTCCAGCCGCAACACACTGTCCCAAGCACATAAGCAGCATAGTTCATTTCTGAATGAGTATATGACACTGAAGATCTTAGTATTGTCTACTTTACCATTATCAACCAACCAACCAACCAACCAATCAACCAATCAACCAATCAATCAATCAATCAATCAATCAATCAATCAATCAATCAATCAATCAATCAATCAATCAATCAATCAATCAATCAAATTCAATTTATGTTTATTTATATAGCGCTTTTACAATGTAGATTGTGTCAAAGCAGCTTAACATAGACATTTTAGTATATTGAAACCGTGTCAGTTCAGTGTTCAGAGTTTAGGTTCAGTTTTAGTTCAGTTCAGTTCAGTACGGTTTAAATTTTATTGCTGAAAGTCAGACACTGAAGAGCAAATTTATTAATTCGCAGCTCCACAAGTCCCAACTAAGCAAGCCAGTGGCAACATCAGTGAGGAACAAACTTCACTAATTGGTGAAAATGAAGGAAAAAAAACCTCAAGAGAAACCAGGCTCTGGCCAACCTCTGGCCAAACTTCTTGTGCAGAGCTGCAGTCTATAGGTGCCGGAGGGTGGAGAACACTGGACGTCCATCGTGGAGAACCGCACGTGTGATTAGGTCATCTGCGGGTGATCAGGCTGGCCCACAGGATCAAGCTAAGACTTGTCTGTCACTGAGGTCTCAGGATTCAATCTCATGCTCTCCGCTCCTCCATGACCACCACAGCATCAGCTCAGGATAAGGCCTGGTCCAGGATTATAGATATCTTGGAATCATTTCTTCACAGGTGTTGGATGGCATCAGTGGCACTGCAAAGTCTCTAGGGGCTTGGGGATGAGCGTAGCTGCTGTTCATAGTGTAAATGAATGAGATACAGAAATGAAGTGCTATAAATGAAAATTATAGTTATAGAAACAAACATGTAGAGCATATGAGTGTTTCTAATCTGATGTCTGGTGCATTAAGACAGGAGGAGTGTCCTACAAGTGGTTGTCAAACCCACTCACCTGCATGGAGCACACTCATGCATCATATTGTTATGTGATGCATTGTGTGTATGCTTTACTAAAAAGATAGGTCTTAGATCTAGTTTTGAACTGAGAGAGTGCACTAGCCTCGGACATTATCAGGAAGGATATTCCAGAGTTTACAAGCCATAAATGAGAAGGCTCGACCTTTTATTCGACTTTGCTAGGTACTACCAGAAGCCCTGAGCTTTGAGATCTTAAGGAGTGGGTTGGATTGCAGTGAGACAGGAGCTCGGTTAGATAAACAGGAGCTAGATTATTTAAAGCTTTATAGGTAAGAATATTTTATAATCAATATGGAAGTTAACAGGCAGCCAGTGTAAGGAGGATAAAGGGGTGATATGATCATATTTTCTAGACCTGGTAAGAACTCTGGCAGCTGCATTTTGCACTAACTGAAGTTTATTAATAGAGCTGTTACGTAGCGGAAGCACCGCGCTACGCACATAAGGTTTAAGGATGACCGTCTATTAAAAGAGGTCACCCGGAGTCCCCGTTTCTGATTCCCCAAGCACACACACAGAGGCCAAGTTGTCCAAAAAGGGGTAACAGATTTATTAAACAAATATTTCCAATATCAAAATTAAATATAAGGGAAGAAGAGGCCAAAACAACAAACAAAACAAAGTATGCTATCTAATATTGAATCTCTTACCTCAAGCGAAAAGTAAAGTTATGCAAATAATATAACAATTCTACACTCCCTAACTATCCATTAAACAGGAGAAAACGTTACAAAAGAAAAGGGCCTTCCCTTCAGTAGTAAACAAACATTCAGTAGTAAACAAACATTTAGCCACAGCTAGCACAGGATACCGTCCTAGTACCGTTTTTAACAGAGTATCTCACCAGATGACTTTATAAAAGGGTTCTAGACAGGAAAGAAAGAATCAGCCACCGCTAATGCAAGTTATCGTCCTATTACCATAATTAACAGAGTATCTCACCAGATAACTTTGGAAAAAAAGGGTTTCGGACAGGATGGGTTCACTGCCACACAGAGAACTTAGAGCGATCTGCTCACACACATGCACAACGAAGGGAAACAGGAAGAGAGAGCTCGATGAACAGAGCCAACGGCGTGGTTTTTATAATGGGCGCCGCCCCTCTCACATCTGCACCTTATCTCCGCTCATAAGGAGAGAGAGAAAGAGACAGATAAGAGAGGATACAACACACAGGAACAATACACAACAGCATTGTCAAAATATCAAGTCACTCAATATATAACAAGAGCATTACAGTTATCAAGCATAGAAGTCATAAAAGCATGAACTAGCTTTTCTGCACCTGAGATGGACAGCATATTTCGTAACTTAGCGATATTTCTCAGATGAAAGAAGGCTGTTTTTTTGACATGGGAGATATGATTTTGAAGTTAAATTGCTGTCTAATATAACACCCAGATCCTTTATGGTAGAGCTAATGCTAACTTTGTATCCCTCTAATTGCAGGTCGAGTTGTGAGATCTGCTGTGTACAGGATTATAGGCCCAATAAGTAATAATTTTGTATTGTCTGAATTTAAGAGAAGAAAACTGTTGGTCATCCAGTCTTTAACATCTTTAATACACTGTTAGTTTAGACAGTTCAGATGGATCATCAGGTTTTGTTGAAATATATAATTGAGTAACATCTGCATAGCAGTGAAAGCCAATCCCGTGTCTTCTAATAATGTCAATCAATCAATCAATCAATCAATCAATTGTAATTTAGATATTTTACATGTACATTTTACATGATTGTACATTTTTTAAAAAGAATTAATTTATATGACAAATTTCACAGCATAACCTCTTTTCGCTTTCAGACTTTTTTGTATTCTTATTAGTTTCAAACCTGTAATATAATTGTTGTCATTTTGTATCATTGTCTGACTGGGCACAGAAAATAGATATTTTCCTTCCTCTTCATTCAAGCGTGTCTTATTGTAGATCCTCCATAAATCCATCTCATGCAACCATACAGAGCTTAACAGATGTAGCACAATGGGGGTACATTTTTTCTGCATCCATGCACGTCCATATTTCACACAAGCTTACCCATCCTGTTCCTCGAGGTTCTGTGAATACCAAAATAACAGCTCACATTTACACTTGTTTTGCACAAACACTGGTCGTCTGATGCAGACTTTAAAAAACAAAACCAAAGAGTTCCATGATTAAATATAAAGAATAAAAAGAAAATCCATATAACAAAATAAAACCCAAAATACATAGACCTGCATTGTGATGACTGCCGAAAAAGCCAAAGGGAATAAGCTAAAGAATAGGGAGTGAGTGAGTGAGTGTATAGACCTGTATTTGTTGTCTTAGCATTCAAGCTGGAATACATGTGTCTGAGATGAGTCTTTACACACTTTTGGTGTGAAAAGTATTTAGAAATGGCTGTTCTAAATTTATGCAAGAGGGTGACCGTGAACCAGAGCCAAACACCACCGTCTTTGGATTCCTCTCCAGATCTTTTCCCAGCCAGATAGCATCCATCTGTGACTAGCAGTCAAATACTTTGCCTGGAACCTTAAGAGCTAAAAAGAAAAAGCTAAATGAAAGGGCTATCTCACCAACTCTGCTACAATATTTGTGCTAGACAACAAATAAACATAGCTGATTTTTTCGAATGAATCCCGTCCATAACAGCACCTGTTGGAATGATATTTTCACATTTCTTCCATGCTCACACAAAACAGGAACTGAACAGAGCAGTAGCAATATGGTCTGTCATTACGTACTGCACAGAACAGTGTCCTTTCTTTCAGAGCAATGAAATGACGAGGTTGACATTTGCCTGCTGTCTCTGGTGTATCTCTGCCAGCAGATGAAAAGAGGAAAAGGTCTCTCATTAACAAAGAATAGGTTAGTGTACCATATCTAGCTCATGCATTATACACCATGGTATAATTACACGGCAGTTTCATAAGCAGTCAGTTTGTTTTTTAAGAGGTCTGTCACTGCAGTTTAGCCTGATGTGATGGCAAATTTAATCTCACCCAATCAAATTATAACCATTATTTAAATGAAGTGCGGTGTATGTTAAAAGCATTACCGCGTGCACTGTTGTGAGGACTATGGACCAGGTGGTATGGTTGGAATATTCGTCTGTGTTCTAATTGGCCTATGATAACAACAAAAAAAAAGTATCAAAAATAATAAACAGACAACAGCAACAACAACAACACGCGTGCGCGCACACACAGCTACACACAAACTTGTAGCTGTCTTCACAGGGACTTAGACATATTTATAGGGATTTTTATACTGTACAGACTGTATTTTGATCACCCTAACCCAACCTCACATGAAACACTGCTTTTTTTACGTTTTCAAATGACTCCATTTCACAATGTCATGCTTTTCTAAATTAGGCATTATTATGTGTTCTCCTTGTCTGCATAGCAAACAGAAGGTCAGATCAATAAAATGATTCATTTCAGATATGCCTAATCTTAACCGCATGGGGGCAGCAACCCCCAAAAAAGCCATTCAGAAGTCGAAGCAAAGGATAAAATCACGCGTGTTGGCCTATACAAATAAATATACACATATAGATATATACATATATCTACACATAAAGAAATGGAGCTGTAAAATAATAATAACATTAATATTAATCATATTAGCGTGTTTTGTAATAATAAAGAAAACTGTACAAGAAAAATTTATGTATGCAACTGCTTGAATACATACTTAAATAAATAAAAGAAAGAAAAAGAAGCTTTATATTTTTCTTCTTCTTTTTCTTCTTACTACTACTACTACTACTACTACTACTAATGTGTTTTGGAAAAATCTCTGCATGATTTCTGTATAATTATAACAATTTTAAGGTATCTTTGAAGTATCATCAAGAATATTTATATAATGAATTGTTAAAATAATTAATTAGTGTCAACAACTACTACAAAGCAAAATCCACAACAGCAACATAATAATAATAATAATAATAATACTATTTCTACTACTGCTAATACCACCTCCACCACCACCAACATATTTTTTTATAATAATAATAATAATAATAATAATAATAATAATAATAATAATAATAATAATACAGGGCTTTACTTGCTTTTTATTTAACCTTAAGTCTACTAAAGTAAAATGAACACTCAATAAAGATAGGTAGTAAGAAGAAGAAAAACAACAAATATAAAAATGTATACAAATAATAATTATAGACACATATCTTTTATTTTTATTTTTATTTTTATGCATTAGTAAAAATACAGCAAAAAAGGCAATAAAAAATCCCAAAGATAATTGAACTTCAAATAAAAATCAAACAAACAAACAAACAAAAAACAAAAACAAATGAAAGACATTCACAAGACGCCAAAAACAGATTCATACAGCTTTGAGAGACTTCATTAACAGAATAAGTTCGTTGACAAAAAACTTATATAAAGGAGGAGATTTTGAAAGTCTACAGTGTCTTAATAATGTATTATTTTAAATAGTAAATTCTTTAGACACTGATATCGTACCGTACGATGGAAATAACATTTTATTAAAGTCACAAGACTTTTCATAAACAGGAAGTGGAATGGTTACGTACGCCGTTACGTCCCACCTCTTCCGACAACATCTAGGATGTAGTCTGTTGCTGCAGTGCATTTTGACTACAGCTGATAAACATATAACATAGATGATATTTTACACGAGAGCTGATCTATGACAGTACAATGGCCGAGTCTCCAGACTGTCGGAGTCTTGTTTCTGCGTCATCCCAGCTCAATTTAATGGAAATAGAGGCGGTACGTCTGAGATTGACTAAGCTTATTTAGTGCCTATGATTGTGTTAATTTTCTTTGTTAATTTTTAATTTTATTTATTTTTTTTATAGATTTTTTTTGTTTTCCTTATTTACAGTTTATTAGATCGGTGCGTTTTATTTATGCTTCTTTCTTTTACGTTTGTCTCTGAGGTTGTGATTGTTTTGTGCATAACCTACTTGTTTTTGTAACGCATGTTATTGTTTTTATGTTGTATGGTTAGAATGTGCAAATAGGTCGGTACTTTGATACATGTGCGTTTTTAAATAATAAACACGTATTTACGTTGTAGATTGACGATAAAGAGTTTGACATCCCTCAAGTGGACACACCTCCGACCCTAGAAAGCATCCTAAATGAGGTCAGTATATCAGACTATCTGCCTTCTTTTATAGTTCTCTTTCAACACCCTCAAGATATTAACAGATACACAATCGAAGGTTAAGACACACCTTTATGCTCTTTTCAACTCTTCATAACTATTATAACTATCATGAAACCAAGTAAATGGGTGTATGATTAATATGGGGAGACCAAAACAGTGTTTATAAATCATTATGTAAAATGATGCACTTAAAGAAATGAAAGTGATAGTACATCCTAAAATTAAAATAATATATCAAATTAAAATGGCACAAAAAACTGTAACATTGTTCAAAGGAAAGATGAAAATTCTGTCACTATTTACTCATCATCATTCAATCATTCATTTTCCTTCAGCTTAGTCCCTTTATTTATCAGGGGTCGCCACAGCAGAATGAACTGACAACTTATCTGTGGATTCCCTTCCAGCTGCAACCCAGCACTGGAAAACACTCTTTTTCCAAAGCTATCTGAGTTTCTTTCTCTTGTTGAATACAAAGGAAGTTATTCTGAAGAATATTGGGAAAAAAGTAGCTTTTTTAAATCCACAGTAGCAACAAAACATTCTTATGAAGTCAATGGCTGTTTTTTTTTCTTCCCAACATTCTTCTAAACAGGACAAAGAAACTCAAATATTTTTGCAACAAGTGAAATATTTTGTTTAATGTTCTACATAAAACAAAACAAAACATTTTTATTTAAAAATTTTAAAATGTTTATACATTTTTCATTTTTATGAAATTATTAAATTTCTAACATTAATTTGTACAATTATTTTCTTTTTACTATTTTAACATGCTGTATCTGATGATTATAAATGGCTTTTCATAGTGTTTTATTGCATTTTTTATATTGAACTGCTCTCTTTACGATTTAGTTCCATGCACTCTTTCAACATCTTTGAATTTAACAGACATTACATGCGTTCACACATTTAAGATGCTTATAGAAAAATCATTTAAATTCCAAGTTATTTATGGCGTTTTCCAACACACAATAATGAGTTTGAAATTCAAGTTAGATTAATTATAAACTAACCAAAGCAGAAGAGAAATCCCCAAAACTAGTGATAACAAAATCATGTTTTCGCAAGTAGGAGTGCCTTGAATTTTTTTTAGCACACTACCTATTTATTTGTCAATGCTCTTTTATTCATTTTCAGCCTGAAGATGAGGATGAGCCATTCATTTTAGAGGACACATGTCTTTTGAACACAGAGAACATTGATGCCCACTCGTGTGAGACCTCTTCTCTGGCCAGCTCTGACAGTGGAGACCGAACACACTTAAAGAGGAACGCGCATTTCCTTTATACTGTTGTTCTTGCCTTGTTGTGGTTTTTGTTTGGCTGTTAAAGAATTTTCTTTTGAGCTATTATTCTGTGTATGTTCCCCTCAGGAGGAGGAAAGCGGTGGAAACTAATGCTACAGTACACGGATCTGTTCTTAGACGCAATGTGTTGAAGGGCATCTCAGCTCAGATAGTATCTGCTGCGGTAAGAAGAATAATACTTCATCCACTGCTACATAATGCTGTACTACATAAACTTTGTTTAAATATGTTATGTATTTGATGACTACACTATAAAACAACTGCAGGGTTCCATGCAATCAATTTGAGTTTCGACAATATGAAGGAGCTAGGTTAACCTATTCGTTTTTTTCAGATTTATATGGATTAAACATGAAACAATTATGTTGTCGCCCAAAAAAAAAAATGCAAGAATTGTATTGTTTCATCTTATTTTAAATGGGTAGTTTGAACAAACAGCATTTTCTGTGCATGTTCATTAAATATTTTTGTAACATTAAAATAAGGTCACATTTGTTAACATTATTTAATGCATTAAGTACATTTAACACAAAAACAAACCAAAACTTAGTTTTGGCCCATATTAACTCTTGGTAATATTAGTTTATCAATGTTCCTGTTGATATTAATTTATGTTCCTTTAACTAATTTTAATAAATGATATCTTAACAATAATATGCATTATTGAATGTTTATAAATTGTGTTGAAATATTGTTGTTAGTTAATTCTAACAAATTAATATTTGTAAATGTTTTTGTTTTCTTTTTATAATATATTCCACAGTTCAAAATTCAGCCATTCAGACAATTTTTTTTTTCATTTTAATAAATTAATTAGTATTTTTTTTTTATTATTCGGGCAATTTTTTTCACATTTTAGTTAAAGGAATTATAATTTTTTTAAATTAAAGTTTAACTTAATATTTTAGTCAGTCTGATTTATGTAAGTTGACATGCCAAAAATGTTCACTTGATTAAGCAAAAAAATTGAGGTAGCTTGAGAAGATTTAGTTTTTTATTTTTGAATTGCTCAGTTTTTTTTTCTTTTGCTTTTTTTCTTAATTCAGTTTTCAATCCTTTATGCTTGTGAAATTGTTTAGATCACTTTCTTATTTTCTGCTTTTACTGTTTACATCTCCCTTCAGGATAAAGTTGATGCTGGCTTGCCGACGGCGATAGTGAGTATATGTCTTTCTTGTGATTTGTAATGTTTTTTTCCTCTTTTTTTCTTCTTCTCTGAAATGCTTTTGTGTGTGCAGACCGTTTCAAGTGTGATTGCTGTAGGAACATCTCATGGTCTGGCCTTAGTGTTTGGTAAGCTTGTCATTCAATGCCAAATGACACTGAAGTGGAATCTAAGTTAAGTTTGTAGCAAGGATATGTTTAACCACAGCAATATATTACACTTTCCTAATCTCAATGCAATTGTTAGTTCACATAAAAACATTAAAATGCAGCTTTTGTAACTATTATTGTTATAAAATGAGTATTTTAAACCACTGTGGGACTATTTCTCTGCCTTGGCTTTTCTTGGGTGGGATGTTCAGGAAAAGGTAATGTATCAGTAAGGTACAAGATGTGTTTACACCACAGTTTTCAATTTGATTCCATATCATCATGTTTAACATTGCTACACAGTAATACCTTTTTCCACACTGGACATGTAAGCAGAGCCAAAGTAACACACTAGCTGCACAATATAACCGTATACAATGTGGATAGCATGCAGTGTAGTGTAGTTCAAAAAGTTTCTAAAAAAAGAAAACAAAAAAAGTTGTTAACTTAGATTGAAGCACAGAAACTGAAATAATTATAATTAAAATTGAAATATTTATTTAATTCATTGATTCATTTTCCATCGACTTAGTTCTTTATCTATCAGGTGTCGCCACAGCGGAATTAACCGACAACTTATCCAACATTTGTTTTACGCATCGGGTGCCCTTCCAGCCACAACTCAGTGCTGGGAAACAATCACACACTCTCGCATTCTCACACACACACACACACACACACACACACACACACACACACACACAC
>CAIGQQ010005934.1:1530187-1553946 GCA_903798035.1 Danio albolineatus | reverse complement strand
CCACAAGTCCAAAGACATGTGGTATAGGTGAATTGGGTAGGCTAAATTGTCTGTAGTGTATGAGTGCGTGTGGATGTTTCCCAGAGATGGGTTGCAGCTGGAAGGGCATCCGCTGCGTTAAACATATGCTGGATGAGTTGGCGGTTCATTCCGCTGTGGCGACCCCACATTAATAAAGGGACTAAGCCGACAAGAAAATGAATGAAAATAACATTTGTTTATAAATGTATTTGAATTTTATTGGTGCAAGTAAAAATATTTTCCACTGGACCTTAGAAAAAACCTTAACATTTTTCTCTATAAGTCTGAAATTTCATTCATAATGGTCTTATAAAGGTCCTAAAAGTCTGAAATTTATTCGGTGAAACATGCAGAAACCCTTTATATACAATGCAGTTAGCATCAAGTATAGTGTATATATTCTTTTAAAGTATTAGTGATGACCTAACCCTGTTTTAAGGTTTAACCAAGAAGTCCAGTTATTTAATTCCCTGTCTATGTTTGAAAATAGGGACCAGTTAAACCTTTCTTTCAAACTCCAAGCGATCTGCAAAAATCTGTGTCAGCTGATGAATAGTGTTATGACTTTAGTCTTTCATACCTTATTGGAGGAGCAATTTTTCATTCATTCTCGTCTGAATGCCTTTGTTGAGTGATAAAAAAACATTCATCTTTATAACCTGTCATGCACCTATCATTTGCAACAGCATTGCCGGGACTCTATTAAAGTGCTTAAGGATTATGAATGCACTCTCATATCTCTCTCTCTTTCTCTAGGAGGGTGATGGGGATGAGGACTTGTGAATCCAGGTGTTTATTCAGTGGTTCCAAAGGTGAGGTGTGCTGTGTTGAGCCTCTGCATGCTGGAGCTGAACTCAAAGATCATTCCATTACCCAGTACTCCCTGCTGGCCATGGCGTCACTCACCAAGGTAAACTTATATAAACCGTACAGTCAAATTTCCCAAATGTCCAAGGTTTCCATACAGTTTTAGTTCCCATTGTATTTTACCACCTAAAGAATTGTGATGTGTTCGTTATTTACATTTTGCACACAAAAGTGTTATTATTAGGGCTGCACGATGTTGGAAAAATCTAACATTGCAATGTTTTTTATTCTACAATATATATTGCGATAGGACTACAATTTCACTAGATAACTATCAAAAATAAAAATTTAAGATTGATTGGGAGGATTCTGTAGGGGAGTGCATCTGCATAATTTATCATAAACAATCTACAAGCATAGATAAACTCAAAGAAAGATACCAATTAAAGAAACTGCATTTTATTGTTTTCCAGTGAGTCTAAATGTATTCAGGTATACAGTATTTAATAATCAAATGTAAAAGAATATTGCATAGTATTCATTGTGTAAACAGTTCAATAAAATTAATGGTTATTATTATATTTTCAAAATTACAATTTCTCATGCCTGAATGCTTTTAAAGTCTTCATACAGTCACAGGCTTTACAAAACACTTGCGTAATGATAAATTATAATCCAGACTTAACATTGCATTTACTCGCGATGTGACTATTGCGAATGATCACATTGTGATATCAATGCTGAAAAGATATATTGTGCAGCCCTAAGGGACAGTTCACCAAAAATCTAAATTAAATTATTTTATTTAAGGTATTTTGAAAAATGTTTAAACCAGTAGCCGTTGACATCCATAGTAGGAAAAAATGTGTACTATGGTTACCAGTTTCAAGCGTTTTTCAAAATATCATGTAGTAAAAAAATAAAAAATTGGAACGAGTTGAGTGTAAGTAATTTCTATTTTCCATTTCTGGCCTAATTGTGCCTTAAATATTTAGCCAGATAGCAATCTACAATTAAAATACATCATAATAATTAATGTAATAATTTCACTTAAGGTGTTCATTTGATCACATTAATTAATTTATTCACATTAGTTCATATATTCACTTGCTGTGGTTTTGAGTTTCAGGAATGTGGTATACGCCATATGATGATTGTAATATTAGAAAAAAAAAGAAAAGATGGTCATCAAATGATTTAAACAGCCTTTTCAGCCTCAAAGCAGCAAAATACTGATAAAACTCTTTAAAACACGTGAAAATCATCATTCTTTCGGTTTTAAACAACACATGTAGGCCTAATCCCAATTCTACTCCTTAGCCCTTCTTCTTGTTTTGCCCCTACTTCTTGTTTTGCGTGTTCATGTGAAGGGGTAGGGGTGTCCCATTTCTCTTTAGCTTAAGGGCGTAGGGCTAAGGGGAAGGGCTAGATAGCCCTTGAAACTGAGATTTTTCAGGACCACACTCGAAACCATGGGGATATGAAAATTTCCCAGAGTACAGCATCTACAACGGCAGCACACACAAGTAAGGAGATGCACAAATTAGTATTTTTGGTCATTGTTATGAATTTTTACAACAAACAAGCATATTTTTTAATACATTCATAACGGTGTTTCACCAGCATGTTTTTTTAAAAAAAGATTAAAAAATGCAAAATTTCGCTATCTGCAATCAATTATAATAAATCTTGTATAGTAGTCCCACAACATACTTTCACATCTGTCACTTGAGTACCCTGTCAGAAATGTCTAATGACTGGGAATTAGCTTACTTCATATGAAGTAAGTGATCACGATGATATATATTTGGTGATATATTTTGATGATATATATTTGATATATACACACATAGATACATACATACACGTGTGTATATATATATATATATATATATATATATATATATATATATATATATATATATATAGATATAGATATAGATATATATACACACACACACACAAAATTAAGAGGTGAAAGAATTGCATTTGTGTCAAAACTATGCAGACATTTCTACAAAACACCTGAATTCGTCTCTCCTGTTCGTGATCTCACAAACCGAAGTGTTGGAAAAGCAGCGTGGCCTGTCATGAATAATTAAGTAAAGTGTCTCCTGAATATTTATGAGACACCAACACGTCATGAAGGAGGACTCTAAAGTTCCATGTTACTCCCTGTGATGTTGTCTTCAAATCCAGAAGACAAAAACTGTTTTCTCATACAGCTTAATTAGCCATTATAACTCTTCAGAAAAAAAAAATTCTGTTTCATGATTCAATAGACATACAGTTTTTAATTTTTTTTGGTTGTGTCCATCACTAGCTATGTTTCCATCCACGTACTTTTATGCACGGTTGATGGAAACATCAAGATGTGCATAAATTTTGAAAATACGCATAAAAAACATGCGCATAACTGAGTAAGATAAACTTTTTATTCGATAAGGAAAGATAAAAACGTGTGTGAATGGATAAACCAGCAGGCTGAGCACATTGTAAAACATATGAAATGTTGTATTGGTCATTCTAAAATGCCTTAACTGTTTCAGTATTACTGTTAGTATAATACTAATTAACTCCAGGATCAAGAGCGTCTGAGCGTCTCACGTCTTCAAACACCACCACACGTTCTGAGGCACAAGTTATTTATTAACCACAGCAAATTCCATTTTTACTCTTGATATTTGGTGGCAATTAATCAGGAAGTGTCGATTTTGTTCACTTTGACTCATTGGATGGAAACGCTGCTTTATTCGCACCTCTTATATGTGATATTCCAATTTTGCGCATAAAATTCATTTGCACTTTTGGATGGAAACAAAGCTAATGTCACTCGTTTTGTTGAGTTTAAGTCACCTATAAAAACTGTGACAAGCAATGAAACTAAGAAACACACACAAAAATCTGATATATTAAAACAATGGTTCTCAAGCTTTTTTCACCAAGTACCAACTCATAAAAAAATTGTCCCTCCAAGTACCACCATAATAACCGGTATTGAAGTATATTGACGCAGTAGGCCTAATTTAGCAGCTATAGCACTGGACCATTCAAAACCAAGTCAGATTAATTCTTCTAATTAAGAGTATTTATTATTATCAGCCACTTAAATAAAAGGTTTAGCCTATTAAAATCAATTTACTGATCACATCAGTGTTATCGTACACGTCAAAGGGTTAAAAGTGTGTTCATTTTTTAACTTTAATTATTCAGAGATTCCTTACTACTAGAAGGAAGCTTGTGTACTACTAGTGTTACGCGTACCACAGTTTGAGAACCACTGTTTTCTAGATGAATCGTTCATCAGTAAATAATAAACACTCTTGTTGTGTATATCACTATATCATTTATGCCACTTCATCAAATTGGGTGGAAATTGGTCTTGGCTTACATTTTGCTTTTAGACAGGAAGAATCTATAGCATCTGGTGAGTTTGTTATAACATCTGCTGTTTCACCTTAAGTAAGTGAAGTTTGATTTGACATAAAAGTAAGTGAGATCAGCATTGTCAGATGGGCTATTAAAAGTACCAGTCAGCTACTAACATCCAAGCACTGGAGTGCTCTCCATCTGACTGCAGCTTTATTCAGCCTCTGAACTCTTTATTTTGACAGATTCTGCTGATAGGACTGAAGCCTTCACTCAAAGTGTGGATGACGTTTCCTTACGGCAAGGTGCAGTACACCCTTTCATGCTAAGAATGTGTTTGTGTGGAATTGGTTTTTCAGAGCCTATTGACATGACATCTAAAAGATAAACTTATAACCCCTTTATACAAGATTTATGTTAGTATTTGTTTTCACAGCACGTAAATTATCGGCTGCATGCTCCTCTCTTCAACTTCACATATAATATGCATGTTCAAACATTTATATACCATATCTAACATTACTTGCACTGGGCTTGGTGTCGCAATTTTGAACATTTATAATTTCCACATCAATATTGCAAAGTGCACATCCGCAATAGTCACATCGCAGTATGTGCAATGTTAGGTTCGTATGTTGGGGCTATAGTTGACCAGCACAACAGATCAAAACCCAAGACACTTGTGCAGCCACTTCAAAATTTGACCATAATGTAGTGAAAGTTTATTATATGCATATGTTTTTAATGTGACTGAGACTGTGTTTGATCATTTCAGAAATTTAAATCTCGAGTTATATATATATAGTATGAAACAATGTTATTTACATTTTATTGTTCAATTTGTGTATCTGACTGCTGTTAGACTCCGCAGAAACCAATACAGCAAAGTTTGTTTCACTTTTATCTTTGCTATATTGTATTAAATGTGCTTGTAATTTGTTTTAATACATTTTATACATAATTTATTCCCATCCAGTATCCTAACCAATCCATATTGCTAATTGTCTTCCAAATTGAGCTATTTAAGCCATCTGGCGAAATTGAATTGATATCGCAATATACTGTATATGGCTGAAAAAGTATTGCAATGTCAGATTTTTCCAGTATCATGCAGCCCTAATGTGTACCATGATACTGGGGTTAAATATTAGAGGTCTTGTTTTATTAACTGCAGTACATTTTTTTATAATTTAAAAAGTTACATATACACACTCATAGTATAGCATAGAAGTTGTCCAAATGAAGTGATTAGCAGTGTATTTTATTAATAAATGATATTTTAGATTTATTTACAGTAGAACATTTTCTAAATGTCTTTAATGAAGATGATCTTAATTTTCAATAAAAAAAAAATCAGTAATTTTTTCTATTTGATGTGTTTTTGTATTGCTAAAAATATACCCCAAGCAACCTAAGGCTACTTTAAATTAAAGCAAGCTACCTTTTAAGATTGCTGTAAACCTGAAATGAGTCTACATTTGCAGAATACAAAAGGGGAAATCCTGGTCTTTGTGTGACAGTTTAATTGCATCCATTTGGTCTGTTGTCTCCTTCAAGCCCGTGTGGAGGTTGTTCTATTCAATTAAATGTAGCTAAATTAGATTCATTTACTACAGAGCACATAGAGCAGCTGCGTGTTAGCACGTAAATATCACTCAATTTTGCCTTTGCATGATTGATTGTAGTTACGGTGGAGTTCAGAGGTGCCAAACATTTTCTTTGCAACTTGTTCTCATAAAAAAGTCAGTGTAATGAGTATTGATGCTTGTTTCAGCCAGTAGGAAAAGATGCCAATTACAGCCAAAGTCTAAAAAGCACTAGGAAGAGTGACGGTTAGAATATTATATAGCGATAACAGTGTCTTTGGTTTGGACTTTAATCATTGCAATTCTAAATATCTCATGTGTTTTTACATGTTTTTGAATGCAGACGGATCCTGCGAGCGTACCATTGTTGGCTTGGCAGTTTGTGGCAGCACAGAAAGCGATCAACCCAGTTCTTGCCTTCTGTAGAGGAGACACCATCCACTTCTTACTGGTCTGTTTAACCAATGCTATTTAAAAAAATGATAAATGGAATCAAGGCTACTTATATGCTTAAAGTGTGTTATTTCTGCTTTTGAGTGGCTTGACACACTAGTGGTGGGAGTTTGGGGATATTATTATTATTATTTTTATTTTTATTGAAGTCATGTCATAGATATAATTGATGCTAAAGGGATACTTATTTAAATAGTTTTTTTTTCTGTTGAACCAAAAAGAAGATATTTTGTCAAATTTTGGAAACTGGTTGTAATTGATTTTTATAGTTATTTTTATTTACCAAAATTGAGCTGAATTAGTGTATTTTTGAAAAAGTTTATTTTTAAGGCTTGGTTGTGTTTATAAGATGCAAAGCATTCTATGCTCATGCATCATTTGTAAAAAAAAAAAATCACATTCTTTTTTCATATACCTTACTTTGATTATATACAACTACTCAGCTAACATGAAAACGACTATTCTATTTGGTCCTACCTCTGAAAGGCCAGCTAACTTAATGTGCTGTCATTCGCAGATTGACTCCACATCACCAGGAAAAGTGTCAGGCCTCTACAGGCATGTGATTTTTGATGTGTAAACACTGTCAGTCAGAGTAGCCGTTAGCCATATCAGTTTGAGCCTGAATCAAGCAGAAAATGACACAGAGGACACAGGTGAACCTGATGCCTGCTCTCTAAAATAAAATCTGACTTTTAAAATAAAAGTGTCTTTCACATATATTTGGAATAAGTATGTGTTGGTAATACGAAACGTTTACATATCTTTTGCTAGTTTGTTATTTGAGATGTAGAACACTCAGAAAGTGGCCGCACAGAGAGACGTTGCTGCACTGGTGAAGATTATGGCTGTTTACAGGGGTCTGACAGATAAATATGAATTTGTAGCTAAATTGTTAATGGTGCCGAACAGCATTTCCCATTGTTTACATCATTGTTTATGTACTGGCTACAACATACTGTTAACACTAGGCACGGTGCATGTAATAGATCAATGTTAACAAACAAAAATGCTTACAGGTTGTGGCTCACAATCCACAGCTTCGTATATTATGGTTGGAGCTGCTCCTCGTATATTATGGTTGGAGGATTTTTTTAGCCGAATCGAGCACTGAACCTGAAGAGATTCTGGAAGCAGTCCTTTGTCAAATGCTAGCTATATATTTTATAATTGTCTGTAATTAAAATTGAATTAAAATTTAATTGTTAGCCCTTCTTTCTTTTTTTTTCTTTTTCTTCCTTTGGAAGCCCAAATACAGAAACAGAAGAAGCCCTGTGGAAATAATGTTTGGACGGCATTTTAGCTTTCTCTGCTATAATATTACAGTGCCTCTGACCACGCCCCTTTGCTGTGCGGTTTGGTGAATGCATGTAATCTGAAGCGTTTGTGATCTCACTAGCCTGAATGTATTTTTGTAGTCCCCAAACTTTGTTCGCTGTAGGCTTAACTGTAAAAGCCAATGTCTCCCTTTGCATTGAACTTTGAACGAATTACATTCAGAGATGTTGTTTATGTTCCAAATCTACGTTATGCATGAACTAAAGTTTAAAATATGATATTGTATTGGACCACCACCCTTAAAGCACACCTAAACAACAAACGTTTTTTTTTTTTTGTCAGAATAATCTCAATTAGAATTTTCCATCAAATCACGTGTCATTAATACAATGTGGTCAATCATTCTGAAGCTGTAGAAAATCTACGCTGTAGTTTGACATCAACAAAAACGTTAACTAAAACAGTAATCTATCTTTTGTGATTAATTTGTGAATTGCGAGGAACAGATCAGGGTAATGGATCTGGCATGTTACCAGAGGATGGAGAGGTGTCGCGGACAAAAATGAAGAGCAGGGTGGGGGGTGTGGGTGTTGCAGACGAAAGTTAAGAGGGTTGGGGAGTCGCGGAAGAAAGTGAAAGTGAACAGCAGACAGGGATCGGTAAAATGAGGTGACGAATTAGATTTCAGAGATGCCGGATCCGGATCTGGCTTGTTCTGGCACAAACAAGCCCTGTGTATCTTACTTGAAAACTTTTTGTTAATCAGTAAATAAAAAAATCTAAATAATTGATTATTAAATTAACTGGAATATGCAATATTTATCTTCTTAATGGTGAAACTTGCTTTTTGGAACCAGCTTAGGTGGCAATAATATTTAACAGCACAAAATGCTTGACTATCCTAGCTAACCACATTTTGTCCTTTTGGTCTGAAAAGTGACAAATGAGAAGACTGGTTCAACAAATTGGATTCAGAACAAGCCATTAATCTAATTAGTGCCTCTAGTGGAACAACAATATACTTCACCCTAAAATAAAGATCATAAAACAATTAACCCACTGTTTTTTTTGGTTGTTTTTTTTGCTCAGGTTAAAAAAGATGAGTCTGGCACCATCCATGTCATCAAACAGAGGCAACTCCAACTCAACTGTGACCTCATCAGTCTGAGTGTGAGTCAGATCATCACCAGCAATCATCTGAGTCTGATTACCTTCATGGCAGTATGCAGTTTCATGGTCTCCCTTGTCTCTTGGCAGTGGATAAACCCCCGGACGCTTGTGTTGATGGACAGCACAGAGAAACTGCGAGTGGTGGACAGACCCAGTCAGGAGGAGCTGGAAACTGTGGACATGGCTGAGCTTCAGCTGGTTTACAATAGCAGCCATTTCAAATCCCTCGCCACTGGTGGAAATGTCAGCCAAGCACTGGTAAGGGCCAAGATCATGAGATGCCACAGTGTTCACCATTTTGTCTGGTGCATGTAGCTTATTTTGCAATATACCTTTAATTTGACCACATACAATGTTTCAGTTAACAATTGGTATTCTTGAATAAACTAGCCAAATCCGTGCTCACTACTTTTGGCCCAGTTCGGCTGTCTGAGACAAAGTCTAAATATTGAAAATTCTAGGCTAAATCGGTAGTCTTATGGTGCATTCACACCAGACGCGGAAGACGCGTCAAGCGCGAGTGATTTACTTGTTAAGTCAATGCAAAGGCGCGAACAGGCATCCTGCGGTGCGATACACGCAAATGGCGCCGTGCGAATTGAGCAATTTGCGCGTTTGACGCACTTAACGCGCAATTCGCTCCAGTTTGAAAATCTGAACTTCAGCGGACTTTCGCGCCGCGTTAACCAAACAGGAGCTTGCTCTTGTGGGGGTGTGATTATGACGTAGCGCCTGTTGTTGGTGTCCTGGGGTAAATCCTTCTGCCGACACCAACAACAGTTCATCATACTGGGCTTGGTTCAGTCAGAAGCACCGCTGAAAGCTTCCATCATCCAGGTTCAGTTTCTGGAGGAGTTTATGAGCTCACAGAGCTCTGTGCCCCTCTGAATTAATCTATTGGACTCTATATTGGAATCTATACAGCTCCAAACGAATCAACGCTGTTTTTTAGCCTTCATAAAGCACATTAAAACAGTTATTCTCTCTGTAAAACCCCTGTTAGCCATTTAGCAATAAAGCTACAGTCACCCAAAGACAGAAGCCCTGCCCATCACGCGAATCCGCGTCTTTTCTCAAGTCAATTTGACGAGCGTATGAAGCGGATTTGATGCGCGAATGAAGCGGATTTGTACGCGTGAATGAAGCGAGTAAACTCAAATGTTTATGCGTCTATTTACGCGTGAATAGCGCGATTTTGCCGTGTGTGCCGCGTCTGGTGTGAATTCAGCATTAGATCACTGGTTTAACATGTTCACCTACAGATGTTTAATGACCACTGCAGTCAAATTTTTTCTCCGACAAAATTCTAGCTGTGTCAAAATGTTTGAAATGCTTTATAGCGGTGTGAGTGCTCTTGTGATGACTGTCAAAACAAGAATCAATTGCACATTTTACAGGGTTTTTCATGGTGCAAAACGATGTGGAGGTGGTATCCTGATTATTAAATATTTGTTACTTAACATATTTTGCATTAATCTTGTAATCTTATCAGTTAAAATATTATCTTATTTGAAAAAGGCTAACATTAAATATATTCCCATTATTTACTTACCTACTTACTCCCAGGCTCCTTATATCGAAGTTGATGTTTAGCCGCACCAAGTTGTGGTTTCGTAACATCTAATTTTTACAAGGTGGATCGTTAGCCAACGCTCAACCCCCAACCTGTAGGACCAGGACATACACTCTGGACAATTTTGCTTACCAAATTCACCTATAGCGCATGTCTTTGGACTTGTTGGGGAAACCAGAGCACCCATGCAAACACAGGAAGAACATGCAAACTCCACACAGAAATCCAAACTGACCCTGCTGGGGCTTGAAGGCGACAGCACTACCCGTTGTGCTGCCCAAATATATCTCATTAAGCATCTTATTATGCAATATTCCAAAATGTACATAAAAATAGGTTGATCGAAACATAGTTAATGAGGAAGAGATCAAGAAATACATCAGAAAGAGAGACAATGCTCTCATCAAGTGCCACTAATACAAAGCTTCTGATTCTTTTAGATGACCTAGAGTAGGTAAGGATTAAGAAAAGTGTTTTTGTAAGTTAAGTGGTTATGTGTAAGATGTCAGGATGTTCTTCGAAATAGAGTAGAGGCCAGATCTGCCCATTGGCCTCTGTCCATCAGGGCCTCCTAACCATCCCCATAGCATAATTTGCTAAATCACACTGTCTCCTCTCCACCAGTCAGCTGGTGTGTGGTGTGCGGTCTGGTGCAATGTGGCTGCCGTCACATCATCCAGGTGGATGCTGCACACTGGTGGTGGTTGAGGAGATTCCCTAGTTGTGTAAAGTGCTTTGAGTGTCTAGAGGCTATATAAGGAATTAATATTATTATTTTAAGGCACGTTGTTGGTGTGTTGCTGTTTTGAGGAACTGAAAAAGACAGTGCCATTGACCAACCAAAAGTCCAGATGAGAGCACATTAGTTATGTGCCTGTGCAGTGTGCAGGTCCCAAGGCTTACACATTACTTAATATACATAGGATGTACAGTCAACATCAAGTGACAGTTGTGAAAGTATGTGGTGGGACTACTATACAGGAGTTTTGTATTATTTTAAAATGCTTGACTGTAAGATACAAACGCCGTTATGGATGTCTTAAAACATATACTTGTTTGTTGTAAACATTCTTAATAATGCCAAAAAAATACTAGATTGTGCATCTCCTGACTCGTGTATGCAGCCATGTTGACGTTGTAGCTGATATATTCTGGGAAATTTTCGTACCCCTTGGATTCGAGTGTGGTCCTCATTCTCATTTTTAGGAGCTATCTAGCCCTTCCCCTTAGCCCTACGCCTTCAAGCTAAAGAGAATTGGGACAAAGGAAAGGGCTAAGGGGTAGAATTGGGATTGGGCCTAACTGTTTTCTCACTAGTGAAATGTTCAGTTTTTCTACTTACATAGTCCTCCCTATAAATGGCAAATGCGCCATGGCATGACAAAACTGACTCTTAGAGGTGCTGTATGTACGTTTCTGACTCTTCTAAAGCATTAAAATATTGTAATATGTTTGCAGATATTTAAGAAACATGGCAAGTGAACATTCTTTTTTTTAATCTGAAAAACAATGCTGAAGTCAGGTGTTTTCCAAGCTGGGACGCTGTCTTTGTTTTGGAAATCTTAACCTGCCTAAAGGCCAGTTTAGCCAATTTTATTTCAGCACCCTGGGTTGCCTTGGTGGAAAACCGCGTATTTCATTCATTCATTCAGAAAGGTTTTAAAAGCATGCGTCTGTGACCAAAATGCGACCTCCGGTGGACAGTAGCCATATCCGAAATGGGAGCAGATTCAGTTCCACATGAGTTTATTAATTAGCAAATAATATAAATATTCTGAACTGAAACATTAGATGAGCAGGTTACATTGTATCCGTGTGTCCTAACAACACGCTTCTTGATGAGATGAGAGGCAGTGATAAGCAATTTGGCTGTTTGCACCAGACGAAACATGACTGAAATGTAAATACTACCATTGAGAAGCACAGAATATGCACTCACTCATGAAATTGTAAGGTTTATAATAATTTAATACATATTAACCCTCTTTAACATTTATTAAATGTACATGCTGAATGACTCATATGTGTTCAGTTTAATTTTGTTTTCAAGATCTGAGGTGAATCTGCTGCTGCTTTCAGTAAATGGCAGTAAATGTCATGTAAAATGGCATTCAAACTCACATTGTTAGCATTTAACACTGAATAAAGCACATGAGGTTTACCTGTCTGCCAGTCTGCTCGGTGAGGAAGGGCCTGATCTTTCTAATGTTGATTGTCATATGGTCTGACATTGTCTCACAGTGTGACATAAGGATAATGTTTGTGCAGTCTGACAATTGTACAGCCACAGTATTAAAGTGCTATAAAAATTGTACACTATGAGCCGGGCTATAGATGCATCATAACATTTTTTAATGTGAATCCTGTTCCTATGGGTCACAAGATTTCTGTAATATCTTGGAATTCTAAAAACTCTATTCCAGACATTGAAAGTTAGGTATTTTTATTTATTTCCTAGAAATGGAATCTCATCAAGTCAATTTATGTTTCAGTTTTTCAAAATGTAATTCTTCTATGGCATATATTTTTAATATATATTACACTTATTTTGATGCCTATTATTACGGTTAGTTTATTTTTCAGCTCCATTTGTTTCCTTTCGTGTTCATCAACTGGAAATCACTTAATTCAAATGCAGTCACTGACCTGGCTGTACCTGTTAACTAAGGCCAATATGAAGAGGTTTGACTTCAAAATGTCTCAATACTACTATTGAGCTATCAAATATGGGAGAGGCAGAACTTCACAGCCACACAAAAAGCAAATACCAAGGACAGATGAAAAAAAACAAACATTATTCATTGTTATCCATTATGCATTGTTATTCTCATATTAAGGTCATGCAAAATTATATTCAAGCTAAAACCATTCTAATATTGTTATCATTTTAAACGTATTATTTTAATATTAAAATATCATTCATTAATAGAAATGTTATATTATAAGCAAAACAGTGATCTGTTTTTCCATTTATTAGATGTGATGGATATTCAGCTTTTTAGAGGGGCTGTGCAATATGGACAAAATCATATTGCGATTTTTTTGGAACGAATATTGCGATTGCGATTTTTATTTGCGATTTTGGCAACTGTTTTTGCTTTTTCAAACAAGCTACATACATGCATTCTAAATGTATTCAGTGCACAAGAAGTGCATAACAAAACACAATGAAATAACATAGTATTAAGTTTAATAAATAAAACTGTACTAAAACTGTCTTTAAAAGAGACAACATAAAATAAAACTCAGCTCTATTTAAAAACATAGTGTATATAGTAGTACTAACTGCTTGATAAAACTGTAACAAATTGTTTTAAAAACAGATAACATGAAAAATTTAAGATTAAACTAACCTCAATTCCAGTCATAACAATAAATAAAAACAAATGTAAATTAAAACCACCTATTCTGTTCTCCCGCTCAACTTCGTTGTGTGCGGAGTGAGTTCTAATTAGTTAACATCTTTCTCCCGCTCAGCTTAGCTGTGATTGCCCGGTGTGCTGTGTCAACTCTGATTGGTTAACATATTAAAATCTTGCCCACAAGAACATATTCTGAATAAAAATCTAAATAAATTGATAGATAAAATTGCAGCCTTATGTGATTTAGAAATTGCATGTGCTTAAATCGCGAATATTTTTAATTTTTTTGTGATTGCCATTAATTGCACAGCCCTACTTTTTAGTCAGTGAAATTCAAGGGAAAATTCAGAGAATTTGGTATATGATTTAAAGTGGAAACCCTGTGCTTGAAAATGGGAGGAAAATCCTGATCAAAAAAATCCAGTAAATATGTGAAATCAACATATTTCATCATACTTAAAAGCAACACTGTTAAAACTTCCAACTTAAAGTAAAATGATAAAAAAACCTACATACTTACTTAAAATAACTAAAATAACTTTTCTAGAACCAAGGAAGATTTTGACTATGAGTGTGGTTATTTTAGGTGAATTGACAAAGTTTGAAGTTACAGTGACTTGTGTCTTTTACAGAAGCTTATGCTCCCATTTAACAAACTGAGTGCAGAATGTGTGGAAGATGTCTCTATGAAGAAAATGAATGGAAATGTATTTTTGACCTAAAACTAGTCAATAAGAAATGTAATAGTCATTTGTGGCCAGCAAGAATAGTTACCATCTGATAGACAGTATGCCTGAGGCTGAGACAAGGTTATGAGAACAGAGATTTAAGGTTCAAGGGTCAATGGAAAGGCCATTAGCCTGAACCCAGTGCTGATTCATGAGATACGATTATATATTTCTAAAGCTTCTCTATAGTTTGGCAGTGTTCCTCAACACATAAATGAGGTATAGTTTTTGGAAATAGAGTTGAATACATTAATGCGCTGTTTCTCTTTATATCTTCAGGCTCTAGTTGGAGAGAAGACATGTTACCAGTCTGTTTGCAGCTATGCGGGCCAGATTATGTATCTTGGAACAAAGGTAAAGGCACTCATAATAACAATGAACATGCTGCACAAAACAAAAACATTACAATGTGTTCTTTATATGGCTTACTGTCTCCATAATTTAGATATAATGCTCAATATCTTTTGCTTTTCTGTGCATAATCGTCTGATTTTGTTTTATTGTATTATGTTACAACAAAGATTTTAATGGCTTTAGTAAAAAGGGCATGATATGCCAAATAAAAATATGCTGTAAGATGTGATATAATTTTAAACAAAATTACACCAAGATGAAGGTAGAATTTAATTTCTCGAATAGAGCTCTCAGAAAATTTCTCTCCAACTGGTTAAGACTTTCAAATTACCATTGGTACACTCTAAGAAAAAAAGGTACACGATGGTACAAATAATGTTCCTTGAGGAACAGTTTTGTACCTTTGTAAAAATTGTACCTTATATGGTACTGAAAAGACCTCTTATGATACTGTTCTGTGCCTTTTATGGTACAACTGAAATGAAGGTACACAATTGTTCTCATATAAAAGGTACAAAAGTGTTGAACAACTCCTTTATTACAGTGTCTATGAAAATAAATATGACTGGAAAGGCAAAGTGATTTTTATGAATAATTTCCATATTAAAACAAGAATCATCATTTAAAAGTATAGGTTTATTTATATTATATTTTTAGTTCTATAATACAATAATACAAAACAACTGGTAAAACAGAAAACTAAACATTTAAGGCATTTTAATAAATGTTTGGTAAGCATTTTTGACACTGTTAGGGTACAAAGTGTCTTGTCACTGTGGTGGTACCTTTCACAAAGTATACAATATTGTATCTGCAGGTTTTTAAAAACAAAGGTACATTTTGGTTTCCCATGGTACAAATCAAGACCTTAAAAGGTACAAATTTGTTTCTTTTCTTAAGGTACAATTCTGTTCCACAAAAAGGTACTGCCCCAGTGACAAGGGTTTGTACCTTCTTTGGTTCAACATTGTACCATTTTTTCTGAGAGTGTAGGGTAACACATAAAAAAAACATTTGTGATACTTTGAATTTGATACAGTTCCTGAATATTACTTTTTTCAATAACAGGTTTATAAAATGAGTTTTAACAAGATTGCATAACATCAAGATTACAAACATCTCTTTTTCCCAGTTTTTATTGTATTAAACAGAGTAAAACTAATCCTGTGCTGTTCTTGATGTTTTCATCTACTCTGGGGTGATTTTGAGTCTTAATTTAGACCAAACTTTCAGCAATTGGAATGCTTTTTAGTGACAAATCTTATTTTGACACATATTTTGGGAAACTGCTTTGGTATTTAAAAAACAAAAAATCAACAATACACTTTGTGCAAATTGACTACCCCTTTGTTATGTTTGTGGCTGTTTTTGTCCCATTAACTTTCATTATAATGACATTTTTTGATTGCACATCCATGACACCAAATAATCATGCATTCTTGATTGTTGGTAGTTTTCACTTGTTGGGAAGAGTGTGAATGTGTGAGTGCAAGAGAGACCTTTAACTTTAAGAGAGCACTTACCTTGATATGTAAATAGAAAAAAAAAAAGAAAAAAAAAAAAAAGAAAAGAAAAAATAAGCAGCTCAGCTCTCAGACTATAGTAAGTGTGTTTTTGCACACACTATAATTTGCTGCTTTACGCCATAGAACTCCAAGGAAAAGTCAGAATCTTTTTTGCACTGGCCTATTAATGCAGGGTTAATGCTGCCAACTGATGATCATCTGTAAAAATGAGAACAATGAGAGCTTAAACAATCAAGATTTTCTGGAGCCTTGGCTTTGCAATCAAAAAATGTTGTTATAATGAAATTCAATGGGGCAAAAACAGCCACGATCATAATGAAAGGCTAGTCAGATTAAGCAGTACACAAGGGTCAAAAGTACAAAGAAACTCAATTAAACCAAACATTAAAACAGTCCAATTCAAATAGTTCAAAGTTCAAATAGTTTAACATGAGAGCAAATTCATCTCAGTATATGAGGTTCATTCCTGCATTCTTAAAATTTTTAATGACTTTCCTAAAAAGATGCATGTCTGCTTTTTGAGGAGACTGGCAAGTGTGCTATCACAGAAGCCTTTTGACTAAAAAAGTAAAGATTTTTTCCAGTGACAAACATTTAGATGAATAACATTAAAGCAGCCAAGTTATTTGAAAACAAGTTCTGATGAAGAAGCCATGTCTAAGGTGATTCATAATTTATGGATCATTGAATAGCAGGTGTCTGATCAAAGCTAAAAAAAGTGGACGCAAGTAGTCATAATCAGTATTCGAAAAACAGTTTTCAAGAAGTACCTGGATGACCTACTACCTCTGGTGAGATTCTGAAGTACAGTTTCGATAAATGCTACACTATCCGATTCCACGTGAGAGAATTCATGAATGGGAATGAAGCGACACAAATGTCGTGGTTAGGTCATGTGATAATGACAAATGCCGGATGTAGTAGATCCGAGTTCCATTTAGACTACTCGCATTCATACGTAATAGAATGTACTTAGTTGTGTCATAGTAGTCATGTAGTAAATGCAGATTCAAATTTAGTACCTACTCAAGCAGTAGGCGATTTCAGACGCAGACACTGTGTCTGCATAAAAGATGAACATAAGCAAAGACATTTGCAATTAGAATTAACCTCATGGTTACACCTGTTTACACCTGGTATTAAGATGTGTTTTGGTTGATTGGATCCAAGCAGGAAGACACATTCATGTTTAAACCTGACATTTACATCTCTCTCTTTTGTAAACCGTTGACTGCTTTTCTTATGAGAGCAGGTGTCATTTGAATCTATAGCGCACACGAAAAGTAATAAATCGGTTAAAACATTTTAGTAATTGCCTGCTTTAAGCATTAAGTAATGAAAAAAAGAGCTCCTAATTCTGAATGATTACTGTTTTACATTATGTAAAATATATCTATATGTTTTTAAATGCATGTACATTTTTGTCTTCATCAAATTTATTTGCCAAATATTTTAGAAGAGAAAATAGTTATATTGAGTGCCTATAAAATTATTAATGCCAAGTACCGGGAAAGACCGATCATGCAGCACATTAAACGTCAAGTTTTGAAGGTGATAATTTGTATGGTGCTTAGAGCTAGGGATGCACCGATACCGATACAATACTCGTTTCGTACATGAAGGGCCGATACCACGCACCGATTTTATTCGTCCCCAATATGCAGTGTCAAGAGAGTGACTCCATAAGGTAACGTACACTCCACACATTTTGTGTAATGTGAAGCCGTGGACATGTGTCGGTGCAAGGATAACTCCTCCTTTAAATGTCCATGCTTAATCATTAATAGATAAGGTCTATGGATTTGCAGGGGTATCAACAATGTGTGTATATTTTTGGCTTGGAAAAGCCTTCTGTTAAAGACAGTTGTGCTTATCCTTGCCACAGGCAAAAAACCCTCCTTTTTCAAATGAATTGCACGTTTATTGAAACCAAATCTATGAAGTATCGGTGAGTACACAAATAAAAATATTCATACTCATATCGGTTTGTAAAAAAGTGGTATCGGTGCATCCCTACTTGGAGCATAAGGAAACATTTTTGTCATTGTTGTTATCTCACTAGGAAACATTGTGGCCAATCGACTGCTATTCGTAGTGTGTATTAATGATCCAGAGTGTTCCATAACAGTCAGTGTTATGTTCTGATTCATGTATTTTTCTATGGACTTTTGTCTAAATGAGGGTTCTATAAGAAAGTGGAAACAATGCTGTTTGAGGCCCATGGTATGTCATTTTCATGTACTAAACTGTGCCCATGTATACAGTTTCTATTCTATGGCAGCACAATTTTCTGGTCCTTATTTCAAGCCTCTTAGAACAAAATGAGAGACTTTTTAAGAAAGCTCTCCTTAAAATGACATACTGTGCTTTGGGGGGGCCTACAGCATTAATCAAATAGATGCTTTTAGCTGTGAATCTGTGTCTAATTTAACAAATCGCTAGAATATGTATGCTACAGCATCTGGCACATCACAGCAGTCAGCATGTGACTTATCTTTTCCTTGAAGAGTCTGTAGCCTTTGCAAATAAAAAAAAAACATTCTGGTTTGCCTTGGTTTGTTTTTATTTTTAGAGCATTTTATTTTACAGTTGTGCATCAGCTCCATGTTATGTACTTATCTTAGACATAACATAACATAAACTGGGTAATAATAATCACGAACGATCACTAAATCTACCCCTGAACCCAACTTTAACTCCTATAGTTAGTTATCTTTTTAACCCTGTGATTCCTTAGGTAATTACACATACTGTTAAATACAATGCAATGATCAACTTCATTGATAAAAAATGGACAATCATCAATTAAAGAATAAAGTGGGCAGTTCACCCAGAATGTTTTTTTTTTCTTTTTCAGTGTGCTTCTTTTCTATTGTTTTTTTATTTCAACATGCTTTACGAAGGTGTGTGACTGTTACGCGCGTTTTGCATTTTGTGAAGCATCGCATTTTTTAGGCTGCTTGTCAATTTCAAATATCTTTTACTCTTATGCACAGCTGATCACCGTCAGCAATAGACCAGATGAGCTCAGTGGCGGGGCAAGCGGTGCAAGTTTCTGTTTGCATCTGAAATCGCAAACTTCCATACTATATAGTACTTATGCAAGTCCAGTAGTATGTCCAAATTCAAAGTATTTGAAAAACAGCATTCGAGAGGTACCCAAATTACACTGTAAAAAAAAAAAAAGTCAGTAATTTTGCAGTTTATTTTGCAGTTTATTTCCAGCAGCTGGGAAATAACGAATATTCAAATTTATTTCCTTAAATTAAAATTTCTGGTAAATTAATGTAATTTAATATTCATTATTTTACGTTACATTTCTGTAATTTAATATTCATTATTTTACATTAAATTTCTGTAATTTAATATTCGTTATTTTATGGTAAATTTCTGTAATTTAACGGCTGTTATTTTACTTTTTTTTTAAGGCACCCTAGCTGTCGGAAATATACCGTAAAATTGCACATTTTTTTACAGTGTACCTACTATTTCTGGTGAGATTCTGAAGAACCCATCCAATGGATGCTACTCTATCCCATAATGCCACGGGAGAGAATTCATGAATGGGAGTGAAGCAAAGCAGCTGATGTGGATAGGTCATGTTATAATGACAAATTGCGGATGTAGTACATCCGAGTTCCATTTATACTACTCGCGTTCATACAATATAGAATGTACTTCGTTGTGTCTTAGCAGTCCTGTAGCAAATTTAAATTTAGTACCTACTCTAGCAGTAGGCGATTTCAGATGGAGCCACTGCGTCTGGATACTCTTGTGCTGTGCTGTGCTGTGCTTCAAACCATTCCTCAACCCTGTTTTTAGAAGCAAAGATGCCTTCAGTGTGCATGAGCCCTAAGATAACATCCAACTAGAAGAAAAAAAAGAGAAATGATTTCAAGGTTGCTATTTACTCCTGACATGTGGACCAGCCAGACCAGCTGTCTCAACAAACTTTGTTACTGACTGCATGACATTTTGTGGTATTTTCTTTTGAATTTTCTTTTTGAATTTCATTTATTCACACATTTAGTCTCTTCTAGTTGACTAAAGTTTAGTCGATTTATTAGGGGTTTGATGCCTAATAATTTGAATTCCCCACACCATTTAAAAAGCTGATTTCATGGTCTCTGTATATCAAAGCAATTAAATCTTTTGATCTCAACTACAATATTCTGGATTTTGCCGGTAGCCATATCACTCCACATGTCGTCCCTTCTTAGCTTAATCTTTCAGATCTGCCCAGCTAATATTCTTCTAGGGATTTTTTTGTACATTCTCATGAATTCATGAGATTTGTTGTAATGAATAGATGAGATTTGCAAGGGTATCTTGTGAACTCAGACTGGTAGCGCATGTTGGGTTGCTTGCGTTGAGCTGCAAGTTTGGCTGACTCCTCCAGCACCCCTGCGACTGAGCTCTGGCACACTCAAGTGCTATTATGGTAATCGCACATCACGTAAACCCTGAATATTCATTTAGGTCTGCTCTTCACCATGTCCTCACTGAACTTCCTGTTACCTGCAGCTTGTGGGAGGGAAGAAAAGAGAAATGAAGGAGAGTGGGGCAGCTGGAGGGAGGGCTGGAAAGAGGGATTGCATTAAAATTGCCCATGGGTTATCCATTAGACATGGTAGTGGGCCAGCTCTGGGAGGTCACATTAATTCTTGTGCCGTGTATCACTTGTGCTTCTTATTTAATAGCTCAGCCAGTGCTTGAATAAACAGCTAATGTGACCTCAGTTTTATGAATGACTCTAATTTTATGCTCTGTCAGTACGTTTAATGGCAAGTACATATACCTCACGGGGCTCAGACATATTTTTCTTCCTGACTAAGGACAGTTTTTACTAGCATTGGCAACTTTTTACCGATCCGTTCATAGAAATAATATGTTTAATCAGCTGTATAAAATGTGAATTATGTTATTGCAATTATTTTCATTATATAAATCAGTTACAGAAACAACAGTTTAAACAGTTTATTAATTCTGTTTTAACTGATTGACTTATGCTGATTAACATGCAGTTTATGCCTTTTGATTGCAAAGCTGACATTTTAGAATTTTCCAGTCTTCTTTGCCACATGATCCTTTACAATCATTCTGATATTGTAATTAGGTTCAAGTAGCATTTATTTTTATTATAGTAACATTTGAATAGAGCTTAATTTTTTACTTTAACTGCACAGGTTGCTGCTTAGTGTTTATGGGCAAACTTAAGCGTATTGCCCCAGGATCCTTTAGACAACTAAAAATTTCAGAAAAACATTCATTTGAAAAAGGAATGCTGTCATTTTTTATTGAGTTCATGCATCACTGCTTAATAAACCGCCTGATCTCACAAGGAAACATAACTATTTTACATTTTTTCAGTTTATTGGCTAATTCGTACAAATTCATACAAGTTCGATCATACGAAAACGTAAGATTTTAAAAAGGTGGTGTGGAATCCAACCCCACCCCTTAACCCAACCATGATTCGGGGATGAGCAAATCAAACTAAATTGTACAAATGAGATCGTATGAATTCATACGAATTGGCCCCTAAATCAAAAAGTTACGAATTGCTGTGAGATTGTGTTGGAATAACGTTTTTTTTTAACAACATTTTTTTTCAACAGTCAAAGTTCCCTTTTTTTTGTACAATTTATCATCTAATATTTTTCTGCTATTTCAATTGTTCACATATCATTGCAACATGAATGTTTAGTTTAATCCAGAACACTTAAAGTTTTGAGTTATAAAAATGCATGAATTGCGTAAGATCAGCAAGATACAGTATGAGCACAACTTAAAAAAACAAAACAAAAAAAACTCTTACACTGTCCCAAGTCAGTAGATTACTCTCAATGTTTTCCTTTTTAAGAATTGTTAACCAATCACTATTGTTTTTTTTATAGTCTGTGCACATCATGACTCTGAGGAACTGGCGTGAGGTAAGACATTATTTTTTTAACGCTTTACTGACTTTATATCAGATTAGCGCTATTGAGTCTGATAGTGATGGGAGTGATTCTCATATTCTGCAGCGTGTGGACTATCTGTTGAAGCAGGAGAAGTTCATGGAGGCTCTGTCTCTTGCCTGGTCCTTTCATGAGGGCACTGCCAAAGCTGTATTAGGTCGGTCCTTCTTTCCCCATCAACTGTAAATTGTGTGTTTTTGTTTGTTTTTAAACCAAATTACACCTATTTTCTATTTTTTTCTTAAAATGCCTGAAACTTTTACAACTCCAAGCTTTTAGTTTATTGTCTAATCTTGGTAACCTGTATTTATTTATTTATTTTTTCATTTTTAAACCTGTAGCAAAATTAGAATGTCAAAAGACCTGTTTAAAATAACAGTTTAATACCTGTAATACCCAAATAACTATACAAATCTGTGTAAATTTGTAAACCATATAAAGTTCCTCAGCTGCCTGTATCATCACCAGAATTTAATTTATAAATTTTGCTGTTGACATTCAAAGCCATCCACAATCACCCCCCTCCATAATTCTTCTTTCTTTCTTTTTATTGTCCACAAGTAGAAAATTATCTTTGGCTTCATCACACAAAACCACAACAGCGTTCACAATACACACATCGCAGAAAAAACAAAATAAATACAAATACAATCAACGTCATCATATATATCACATTAAGAAACTCTATTTAAAAACCTTTTACGGACTTAGAACCCAGTATTTAAAATTCTAACGGCAGTCGACACAAAGGACATTTGATACACTTTTTTTCTTTACTTGAGGTTGCTTAAACGTCTTTTTGATGGCAAGAGCTGAAATCCTATATTTAAGGGATGGGAACAATCTTCAATAATGACTTGTGCTTTCTGTTTAATTCTCATTGAATAAGCTTCATTTGGTTGTCCTTGTGCTTGTGCTTTTGCGCTGGCAATTTTTACTACTCTGCAAAGTTTTTGCTTTTCCCTCATTGGCAACATTCCATACCATGCAATCATGTTAAAACTCACAACACTTTCAAACAAGTTCTTGTATACCATCTCCAGAATATCTTGACTCACTCCAAGTTGTTGTAACCTCCTAATGATATATAATCTCTGTATCGCTTTTTTAAAAACGCACTCCACCAGGAATAAATGTTTCTAAATATTTAATATATTTGTCTGCCCTCATGCACATTGCTGCTCCCACTCGCACCCTGAGATCTTCTTCCTTCCTCCACTTGTCTGTTCCCTCTGCTCGTCTATCGTCCATGGGCATTGAGCCACCCTGCTCCACTGCTTTGGAACTCACTACCACCTGCCATCAGAACCATTGACTCCCTTACATCATTCAAAACAAGACTTGAAACTCACTTATTTAAGATGGCTTTTAACACTTAATTGTATCTGCGCTATTGTTGTGTATACTTTTATATCTCTTGTTGTTTTATTGCTCTTGTTTTATTGTATGGTGTCCTTGAGTTGCCAGAAAGGCACTTTTAAATAAAATGTATTATTATTATTATTATTATTATTATTATTATTATTATTATTATTATTATTATTATTATTATTATTATTATTATTATTATTA